>JAQGAP010002696.1:0-14339 GCA_034697805.1 Orchesella bifasciata | reverse complement strand
CTCTGTAAGAGCACCTCATGATAGTGGACAATTTTAAATTTCCCCTTGGGGTGCTCTTATATCGAGAGTTGACTGTACTAGGCTTGTTTTCTGAAAAATCTGTAATCATAATCAAATGAATAATTAATGTTGTAATAAACCATACATCTATTCTAGTTACATGTATAGAAACATTTGAGAAGAAAACGATATGTGCAAGAATGATTCACTAACCCAATTAGTTATACTTATGGAGGTCTGAAATAGCTCTAACGATACTCATCATTGCATGCTTTTTGTGGTAAAACATTTTATTTTGAAACGTGGGATAAACACTTGTAAAAATGATTACATGCAGCATTATGTACCTTATAACCCCAAGAGAATTAAAATTGCGTGTAATAGAATAAGGATAGGTAAACATGTAGTAAATGTGGTGCTTACCTGTGACGGGTACTATTTTATGAACTCCTTTGATCTTCCGCTTTGCTGGTGTAAAAGTTAAGGCTTGTGATAAATACCTATAATTAGCACATTTACACAGGAAATGCTATGCGAATTGCTGCAAGGAAAAATGAAGGCATCATCACAAAACTTATTCAGCCTATGCAAATTGAACCAATACCACAATCACACCTTTCTTTCAAATTACGTTATGCGAAAATGCTATTTACGTATTATATTATTGGTTCTGGTCCATTGGCTCACAATTTAATAATCCTGTTGATGTACCAAAAATGTCACCTAGTGCGGCAATATTGACTGCTTCTGTATAACGAAAGCTGAATTAACCTTTTATTACATGAATACTATCAGTGAGAAAGCTTAATTAATAACGCATTGCATTGTGGAAAATGAACGTTTTCAAAATAACTGGAACTTTATAAGTCTGACCATGGGTTCCTGGGACTGATAGGAAAACTCATAATAATAGTTTTGTTAAGTCCTGCAAATCAATATTTCTCGCATTCCGGTTTTGCATCATTGCTCACTTTTTTCCCATTTCAACAAAGATTTTGTCCATTTTGTACGAAAGTACTTACGTAGTCTTAGTTTTCCACGAATGAACGCTTCATGTTACCGGTTTTTCGACCGCTCAAATCGTATTTATGCCTTTATATTATCATTTGAAACAGAACTTGATTATTATTGCCAAATTGTTGAAAAATTTGAATGAATGTTGCTCTCCCATGTTTCATAAACTATCCGTAACAATAATTTTTTCAATTTTATTCATGAGCACTTATCATGAAGCAGATGCTTACATCATTAAGTAATAATGTGAGTGCAAATAGAATCCTTTATTACAGGAACATCAGAGCTGAAATTGCAATCAATTAAAGTTGTCCGCAAGAATTTTTAGGACGTGAGTGGCTACATGCAGGTTACGGATAAATTTTTTTTCTTGTTTGTATGAGAATGATGAAAGATTCAGTTTGCAAGATATTTTGGAATAACTAGGGATGTGAAAGTTGTCACAAAGAAATTTATTTATGAATTCTATTATGATACTTAATATACTCATGATTTTTTTTTACATTTTCATTATGGAGCTCACAAGCAATTTGGAAATTGAGATTCATCTGTTTTACCTAAAGGTAAGCTTAAATTTGAGTTTGTATTACAGAATTGTAGTTTACACGGTATTAGTTAATTCGACAGTTCACTAAAATCTAGTTTAAATACGGGTTCTTTTGGATTAAAAATAGTCCTTTCATATCGTTATGTCCAATCGCTTAGATCCCTGCTTTAGACGAAAGAGGAGTTTCATGACTAACGAGTTGGTTTGTCTTCTTTGCATAGGATTTTGTATTCCAGCACCATCAGAGCTCACGTTGTCTGAAACGTGTCTGCTAATTTTACTTTTCCTATTAAATATTCACATACCTTGAATCCCGAGCATAAATATTTGTATAAAGGGCTTATTGCCGGCAGTCCGCAGTTTTGTCTGTTTGTCCAGTTTTTTTTTCTCAGAAATCAATGTGAAGCTCTGTTAAATTTCTGGCAATTGTGAATCGTAATGTGCAACAATTTCAAAATACAGTTGGGGGGGATTTTTATTCCACATGAGTAAATTTCCACTATGATACGGAAAGAGTGCGTGGGGCTTGTAAGAGTACTTAAGCAATTAAAACGTTTTAAAAAAACTCATCACATCAACACACATAAGATTACATGAAGATGAAACGGTAAAAACAACATCTTTTTGAAGTTTTTGTAAGATTTTTGTATTCCTTTTCAAATTTGGATAGCCATTTCACTTTTCTGTACAATTCATAGCGAGTCTAGCGATATATTCTTAGAGCTTATTTTCTTTTGTTTGTGTTTCTCCTAAAAAGTATTTACAGAGCTCTTATTTTGTTGTTCTTAACTAACCAAACTCTTCAACGAAATTGCGTGTTCCCGCAAAACTGAAGTAAACCATCAACAACAATTATTAGCAAGAAGTCAACATGTCAGTTTAATTTGCTACTTCCTAGAGAAGAAGTCAACAACAGCATATTGAAAAAAGAGAAAGTATATTCAAGGTTGCGCAGGTCAATTGGTACAAAAGGTTTATCCCCACTCTATAGTATGTAAACACGTTTCTTATTTATGGAGAAACAGCTTGTAATCCTCATCATGGTTCTTCAAAACTGCTCATTTCTATTTGTTTTATAACAAGGAAACATATCTTGTACAGCCAGCTTTCACTTGCACCTGTTGTTTTGTTACATAATCCTTGTTGTTTTCACCATTTCAAGAAAAAAGCATCAGAAAACCAGTTTGCTTTTGATCGCATCTCAGTTTTCCCCAGTTACACGGAAGTTTTTCATAAAGGTTCCTTCCTTCAAAAAAATGTTTCATTATAAATCGAAAGTAACTCAAAGTTTACTCCCAATTTAAACGCGTACGCGAGTACATCTAATTTCACAACCTGTTCCTTAAATGAGATTTTTTTTCATTGATAATTTTTTTGCCATGTTTTTTTTTTCGGTTCATTTAATTTGAGCTCAATAACGTTTCCAGTTAAATGCTTTCGCATCAAAAGTGCAGATTTGGGATGCTTTAAATTCAGTTTATGAACTTCGTAAATTGATACTATCAGTGTTTAGAAGTCTAAAATGAGTTGTTTTAGATTTGCACGTCGACACGGATGCTTGCAGGTTGAGCTTCTCATATCCTATATTGTTATTATCATGTTTCATTTAACTATTATCAACACGGAGAGAGAAAGCGATGAAAACTAGAACAATACGTTATGTAAATACACGTATGAATTATAATCATACCAGTAGTAACATATTATAAAATGATTAATGCAGGATTTAAGTAGTTAAACAATTTATTCTCAGATTCCCCCAAATTATTGAAATTTTAGAAGTTAGTTGGAAGATTTAATATAAAAAACCAGTAAAAAACCATTCCGATCAAAAAAAGATTGTGACTGAAAATCTATAAAATATTGCTTGCTCTGCAAGGAAAACTCTCAGAGTCTGGTTAGAAGCATATAGAAGAGATATTTTATAATAGCTCCATACATAAGCGTGATACGTAATAACTAAATGTTTTATGCTTAACGCTTTGCACCCAATCCCCTCTTCGTACCCACAGCCCCCATTTGGGTATAAATCTGAAACAAGTGACAACGTCACGTGTACTACGATGTAAAGCAAGTGGAAAACAGAAGAGAAAGCGCTTTCCAAGCTCAGTTCGCGTTCGCAAGCTCAACAGAACGCAAAACATTTAACAAGAGCTAAGCTTTGACTCAATCACAATCTTCTGTTTTTTAACAATATTATCGTCAGATACTTGGTATATTTTCATATTTTTTATCGATTTTTGTGACATGGATCTGACCTTCGATACAGAACTTGGTAACACTACTGCTACAGAATCGAATACAACTTTAAGCTCATCCTCATCCAAAATTAGAGATGACACTGACCAAGAGTCATTATTTCATCTCGTTGATAAGATCAAAACAATTGGACTAAGAGGACTTTTTGAAAAGTTAACTCCCATCTCCAGAAACTATGTGATTGCCTACATCCTCATGTTTATAATTGGAGCTCCTGGAAGCCTCTACGTGGTTATTTCAGTTGGTGTCAAGCTGTGAAAAACTCGTTTCAGGCGTTCGTCGCGAATTAAATTCCTAATTTGGCATTTGGCAGTAGCCGACTTGTTTGCGACCTTCGTTGTAATTCCTATTGAAATCTTTTCAAGAATGACGTTCAACTGGTATGGAGGAAACATGCTTTGCAAGTCCATCCACTTTGTGAGATCGTTCGGGATATATTTGTCTAGTATGATGATTATTTGCATCAGCATGGACAGATTTTGTGCCATTGCGTATGATTATTGCTGCAGTGTTCGTAATTTGCTTACCCCCTTGTCATACAGATGTGGTAAAAACTATGAATTTTTCATACATACTTAAGTAAAGAACGAGCGACAATAGGCTTTGCTTAAGTACAGGCTTCGATGAATGAATATTAGAAATGCTTTCTGGGGCTTTCCCGCGTTACGCTGCAAGAGCAAAATAGGTTTAAATTATTTCTGGGAAATGTTTGTTTAAGGATGAATTGAAAATACACGAGGATACACATTTTCGGGGTTTTTTTACAACGATTGAAAGCTTTTTGGTTTAATAAATGTGTTTGTGATGTTTCCAGTTTTTCCACACTTTAATTTTAACTCAGCCCAATTATTTAACTAACGAGTTATCCCTATGTTTTCTCCGAAATTAGAAAAGCCCAAAAAGCAAGCTTCTAGGTACGATTTTAATGCGACATTATTCTGAGAAAGTAAGAATGAATTTTATTCCAATTTTTCAATCAGCATTCAGTTAACCTGGGTACAATGAAAACAAAAGCAATCCTTTTTCATGTCCCATAATTTTTACCATTCTTGCTTCCGGTTTTTTGTAAAATAATATTAAGCTCTCAAGTTCATTTCTCTGAAACCAGATTTTACTACACGCACGCAGCTTTGAATATAAATGCTGTTCCGATACGTAATAATATTATGAATTCATCTAACATATTTCCATTTCAGGTACATGTTCGACTATGAAACTGCGGAGAGACTCGTCGACCCCAGAATTCGAGAAGCACTCTTTGTAACAGCCCTCTCCAACTTTCAACTTTGGAAAGAATCTTTCTTTTTTTTTCTGCAGATTGACGACGCAACCTTTTGTACCTGTTCAACCAGTTCTTTTCAACGTTGCCAACCGTGAATCAAAGGGCTATGGATTTTCGTAAATTTTATGGGACCCAAAAGGAAATTGGACTTATTTATAACTGTAAACAAAAAACTGATCTAATTAAATTATATTTTACCAGTGCTGCAATAAATCATAACACATTGTGATTTATAAAGTGTGAAATAAGTGATAACTTGTGTTGTTTTTGTTTTCACAATCAAACCAGTTCATACAATTTTTTAGCTGGAATTTGAAAATAATCCAATTTGCGTAAACAAGTTTGGGATAAGTTTTGGAGCCCAATTGATTTTAAATTCGATGGAGTATTGTGTCAAATTGAATCAAGCATATTAAACCAAATTTCATTTGTTTGTACACTTATCGTTCTGTTTTCTAAAAAGCAAGACCTTATTTTCAAGTCTGAATGTGCCCCAAAGATACGGAGAGCTTTAGTTTATGCATTAACTGAGGCTTCCTTCTAAATTAAAATATGTCATAACTACGCATGATACATAGTTAAGCATAAACTGAGCATTATGAACTGAATCGGTTAAAATTTGAGCTAACATAACATTCTGCTGTAGCACACTTTCGGACCATTTTTCAAGGCTACGGAGTTCATAGAAATCAAACTTCTAAATTGCTTTCTTCTTGGAAGAACGCAGAACGCAATAACAAAACCCGCCCCAAACAGATGTTGCGATGAAATGAAATGGAGGTAGGTGCTCCACTTTAATCTTATTGAAACTTATGACGTTGCTATTTTTACCGACGGAAGTTATCGGTTGGGTTTTGTAATATTCACTTAACGCAAGCAATTCAAAACTTTCCAAAATACGACCAAACTAAATATCGCTGAGTTGGTTCGTTGATATTCAAATATGCTTGTTTACCTGTTATCTTTCTCCCGTAGGAGAGCTCATTTGCATTAAATGGTGCTTACTCACAACTCCTCTGTTCAACTTCAAAACACAAAAAACACAGCTGGTTACCAATGTAATTTAAATGAAATTCACAAAAACAGAACGCCTGCTCGGTAAATAAAAAGCTAGTTGTTTACTCCATAGAACAAAACAAATCGTCTACGATTGCATAAAACATAAACGAGATACTTATTATATAATAACTTATGTTTGATGCTTTGCACCCAATGCCCTTTTCGTAACCATTGCCCCTATTTGGGTGTAAAACCTGAAACAAGTGAAAACAAGATGTGTACTACGATGCAAAGTATGAAGAAAAGGGAAGGGAAAGCACTTTTCCAGCTCAGTTCTCATTCCGAAGCTCAATAGAACGCACAGCATCCAGACTGTTCTAAGCTTTGACTTCCATGCTCACTCATCGTCAGAAGAATTTGCTGCTGCATTGTTGACTGCTGTTTTGTACATTTTTTTCATTTTTTTACGGATTTTTGTCACATGGATCCGACCGTTGAGAGTGACTTAGGTAACTCAACTGGTTTTGAATCGAATTTAAATTTCAACGCATCAACATTGTCACCTACTACAATTAACGATGATGATGCTGAACAAGAGTCATTATTTCATCTCGTAAAAAAGGTCAAATCTGTTGGAATAACAGGACTTTTTAAAAAGTTGACTCCCAACTCCAGACACTGTGTGATTGCCTACGTGGTCATGTTTATAGTTGGCGCTCCTGGAAATCTCTACGTGGTTATTTCAGTGGGTTGGAAACTGTGGAAGAGGAGATTCAAGCGTTCCTCCAGAATCCGACTACTCATTTGGCATCTGGCATTAGCCGACTTGTTAGTGACCTTTGTGGTGATTCCTCTTGAAATATTTTGGCGATTGACAAACCAGTGGTGTAGAGGAAACATACTTTGCAAATCAATCCAGTTTGTCAAAACGTTCGGATTGTACCTCAGCTCCACGGTGATTATTTGCATCAGCATGGATAGATTTTGCGCAATCGTATTTCCGCTAAGATCGTTAGGAGGAATGAAGCGGATCCATAGAATGTTGTTTGCTGCTTGGACTTTCTCCACGTTATTCGCATTTCCACAAGTAAGCAATCGTTACAAAAAAGTTACATAATATTCTAAACAACTATATCTGGTCAGGACTTTCGACTTACAATAAATTCTCAATAATTTTTTTTAGATTGTCGTCTTCAGTGAGCAAACTAACCCACAATATCCTTCATTTCGGTTGTGCACGAACTCCCACTACTTTTCAACTCTCAACATGGAAATTTGGTACAACCTGTTTTCACTCGTGATTATGTACTTTGCTCCTTTGACTGTCATCCTTGTTACGTATGCCATTGTCTTTTACACCATTTCAGAAAAAAGTAGGGAACAACAGCTTCAGTATACAAGTAAGCGTTTTGTCATATAATTTGCATCTCAATTTCCACTATGAAATTATTAATTTAGTTGTGAAATCTTGGAACATAAAGCAGTTCTTTACTAAATGAGATTCTAAATGAGTTGTTTTAAATTATCAGGTCACAGCAGCAGCCACCTACGGCAGAATGGAAATGCCACTCAATTTAAGAGAGCCAAAACCAAAGCAGTGTGGGTATCCGTGTTGATTGTGACGGTCTTTGTTGTTTGCTGGACACCCTTTGTCGTGATAACAATTTGGTAAGTTAAAGTTTTCACATACGTAAAACAACCAAGCGGTTGATTATACTTGTTACGGTGCAAGGCAGTCGAAAAAAAGAGTTTTTGATTTAACAATATTCTTTTAAAACCTTATTGTTTAAATTCGCAATTCATAAAATCCGTTTTTTTTAAATAAATACCATGACTAAGTACATATAAAATAAGTTTTAAAACAAATTTTAATTTTAGGTACATATTTGACTTTGAAACAGCAGAAAGACTAATTAACCCAAAACTAAGGGAAGTGCTATTCGTGACAGCACTTTTCAACTCCTGCCTCAACCCAGTCATTTATGGCAACTACTTGAGGAGGTGTTTTAGATGCCTGTTCCTCCGCGGGTGTCCAGAAGTGCTTGGAGACTACACGATTACACTCGCATCATCAGCAACCCCGGGTACTTCACATCACCTAAATGTGATGAACAGTAGTGTGGGCATGGTAGTCTCCGGCAGAAGAGTTTCAAGGGACGCTCATCACGTCTAGATGAACTGCCTGCACTGGAGAACAACAGCGGAGTTTTTTCATTTAATAAGAATATTTCGATTAAGTTTTAAAAAGGAAAGAAAAAAAGGGGTTTTCTGTTGTTCCACAGATTGAAAACGCAACCTTTTGTACCAGTTACGTCAGTTTTATGGATGACCAACAGTTTTATGGGACCTGAAAGTACAGTAGACTTTTTTAAACTCTAAATTTAAATAAGCTCTAACGGAGTTATATCGTTTTTTGATAGTAAGACATTAAAATATTTGATATTCAAACTTTTGAGAAATAATGAGAAATTCTGATCATTTCTTATCAAGATATGAAACCGTTTCCTACTAATTTTATCTGGAACTCGAAAACAATCCAATCTGCGTAAAGAAGTTTGGATAGTTCTGCACCTTATTAATTTTAAATTGGATGGCGTATTGTGTCAAAACTGAATCAAGCATATTAAACTAAAGCAATTACCCATAATTGTACTCTGATCTTTCAAACATCCCAATTTAGATTATGCCCCAATGACAACGATTGCTTACATTCATTCTTTATCAGAGGTGCGTGCATAAACAAGCATTACGAACCGTATGACTTGAAATTTGAGACTGAGCCTGCTCTGTCACACTTTCATAGCTCATAGAGAAAGAAGTTGAGTAAAATTCTAATTGACTTTCTTCTTGGAACAAATTATGCATTTGATGCTGAGATTTCGTATTGTTGGAGTACAATTAATAGGAACAAAGATTTTACAAGTAGCAATCATGTTGAGTTTCAAAGTGTTGTTTACAAACTCATGCAAGAGTAAAACACTGACGAGGGAATGGTCAGACATGAAAATGATGGATTTGGCTGAAACTGTGCAAGATTGTACTTTAAGTTATAACATTAATTCATGCCAAGTACGGTGTCTCCATGGTCTCCTGAGCTATTGCCATGGTAACTTACTAAAATGAAATTGGCGTTGCCTTAGTAACAACCTGCGAGGGCGTATGAAAACTCCAAATCTGTTTTAAATGCCTTTTCTTACATACTTACAGGAGTATATTTTACTCATATGACATCGATGTGTTTAGTTAAATTCGATTTCGAAATTTTGGGGTTTTGAATTATTTGAATACTCGCTATTTAAGCTCCAAAATTAAAAAGTTTCAAAACACGGAAATGTGTGCCCATGGAGTAAAAACCTTTTACAGACATTCATTTAGGATCAAAACCAGCGTATATCCACAAAATCAGCCAAATCCATCATTTGCATGTCTGACCATTCCCTCGTGAGTAAATGCCTACACTTTATATCTCTTTTGTCTCTCTTCCCAAGCGAAAGTAATATTCAAATTTCATTTTCCTACTTCTGCTGCAACCTCTGTTAGGGAGTCAGTAAGTAAGTGAGCAAGGGAAAAAATATACTCAAATTACGGTAACAAAAAACCGGAAACGGGAAATCGGTGTTTTGAGCAAGTAATTGGAGGATGATTGTTGAACTGCTGACATTTAAGGAAGTTGACGCTGCAGTTTTTTACATCTCTAAGAGAATATTCTTGTTGCAAGAATACATGACAAGAGGCTGTTTGCTTAATTTCAATTTTTGAAAACTAAATATTGATGCCCTTTTTTAATATATAATAATAACGTTATAGTATTTATTTGAATTGTTGCACATACATAATACTTTCAAAAGGAAAACTCAAACTTGCATTGAACTGGATGAATCATTCTCTAAAAATACTTTCACGTTACAAAATTTCACTTTCCCCTGCAAACAATGTAGATAATTATATTGATATAGATGTGTTTATTTAAGTTACACAAAAACAAGACAACAACAAGAAATACATTTTTTATTTGGGTTGGCTGTTAAATGCATAGTAAGGTTCATAAACAGTTGCAACATACAAAGACCGCCCTTGTAGTGATAAAGCTTAACTGCATTCGCCGTTTCCCCTCCAGCCAACTTCTTCCTACGCGACCACAACTCATTCACCAAACTGGAATGTTGCGAAAAAACCTTCATTTCAATTTAAGCCTAATAGTCGTCTCTGTTCCATTCGCAGCTACTAGTTGCTCAACCAGAAACACTTTTACTAACTTTGGACTCATTTCTGAAGTGCCGAATATATTAACTAAAACCAGTAAAATGATATAGAAAATGTGGTGCTGTTTTAGTTTCAAAATGAAAGTAAGGCAGCTATTTCAACAAATCTTCTTTACCTATTACATACATAATATTGCAGAAACAATGCACAAATATGTGGTTTCAAAGGGCATTCTTTGTTTTTTATATTATGAGAGTGGAAGGGTAAGTTGTACTTGTTGTTCTTAGACGAATTTTTCATGTCATGTTTCTGAATCAATATGTAGGAAAATATGCTCTATTCCTCATCAAACGATTACCTTTACTTGCTACATTCGTAAAAAAACTTTTATGCGGAGATGGAAAGTCTTAATTGCATTAGTTGCAGAGTTTCCAGAGGAAGCCGTTTAAAATGAATTCCAACTCCTTTTTGAAACCTGTTACCAGGAATTTCAATTGTGATGTGTGAAGTTTGATCCCGTTGTAGTTGTAGACAAAAAGTAGGGTTTCATGACTAACGAGTTTGTATTGTAATTTAATACTGTATTGTTTGGATACGGATTTTATACCTCTGACACCATCAGAACTCACGTTGCCAGAAACGCGTCTGTGAATTTAATTGTCTCATTAAATTCCTTTAGTTGAACACATTTGTTGTCGAGCCTGTTCTATCAGTTTGATAAATCATTTGTTTTCATGATTATCCTAAATAGAGTTCAAATGTAATGGTTGAATGGTTACCGTACTAATATGGCTTTATGGACCCAAGGCTCAAAATCTCCTAATAAACAATCATTCATTTGTATAACACTTCGTTTTAAACATGCAATTCTAATCCGAGTATTTAAGTTTCAAGGAAATATAGGCTTGAATAAAGTGTTTCAACTCGCTTGGATTATTAAATTGAATTCGAAACATGCTGAACAAAAGTAGTCCATCGACATTGCTTGTTTTATTGAAACAAATGTAAACTGTCAACAACAATTATTTGCATGAAGTCAACATGCTAATTGAGTTACTTTTTCCCTGGAGAAGAAACTAACTACAAGGAGTTCTTGTATAGCGTAATTTCGCTTGCGTTTGTTGTTGTGTTATTCATTCCTTGCTGTTTTCACCATTTCAAGGAGCGTACGTTTGTGACAGGGACATATTGCTTCCATCCCAATAAAAATATCCCATTATAATACAAAACTCCAGACTTACACACAATGTAATTGAGAGCAAACGATAAATTTCCAAATGTATTCTTTGAAACTCGAGTTTTAGTTACGTTTTAAATTTTGTTTGATCAATTTTCAGCTCATTAAATTTGAGCTCAATAACTTTTCGTGTGAAAGGGTTTCATATAATAGGTCAAATTTGTTTGTTACAGCAAGAAATAAATCCAGAACTTCTAGAAGGTTTTAAATTTATGACAAACCTGAACGAAGAATGATCTGACTTTCTTTGGCAATTGTAACACTCCCTAATTACTTGTGATTGTCTAGTTTACGAAGCTCATTAGTTATTAAGGTTTAGTTAAACTAAAACATAGTGCGCATGAGCTGCCGTGCTTTTGAGACTACGTAATAATTTGTGACATGACAATGCAAAGCCATTTAAATTAGCTGGAAATTCTGTGTAAAAGTCTGTCTATTTTAAACAGTAAAACTTGATTTTTTTCCAGATCGAATAATATCAATAGTTTTCTAAAATTATTGTTCCAAAAATATTCGTATTTCGCCGAAGGCGCAGGAATGACATGGATCCTTGGTAAGCTGGGTTTTAAATATGAGCTACTAACGATTTTCAGGCCAACAAAAAAACAATGGTCAAATGTAAGTATCAAAATCATTTTAATCCGCAGTAACATTAAACCCATGATTTAAATGGTTTCACAATTTTATTCTCTAGTTTCCCGTAAGCAACAATGTACTATTTCGTTTGAAACACTGAGCTGATCAAAATTCATAAAAAACAGTACCTACTCCGCTAGAAGAATGAACATAGTTAATTTACTCAGTATTAAAAATAAATACGTCTGCGGTCTGCGGTTTACGTTGTTCGCAACAAAAGCTTATGTTTAAAGCTCTGCTTCCAATGCCCCTGAACTTTGAGACTGACATCAGTAACGCAACTGCTTTTGAGTCTGCGCTAGATTTAAATTCATCTCCAGTTCCACCCACAGTATTTAGTAGTGGCATAGAAGAAGAGTCATTATTTCATCTCGTTGAAAAGATAAAAACAATAGGAATACCAGGACTTTTTGAAAAGTTAACTTCCAACTCCAGAAACTGCGTCATTGCCTACATAGTAATGTTTTTATTCGGTGCTCCCGGAAACCTTTACGTGGTTATTTCTGTCGGTTGTGAACTGTGGAAAAGGCGATTCAGGCGCTCCTCCCGAACCAAACTGCTAATATGGCATTTGGCATTAGCCGACTTGTTAGTGACCTTTGTGGTGATTCCTGTTGAAATATTTTGGCGATTGACAAACCAGTGGTATGGAGGAAACATGCTTTGCAAGTCCATCCAATTTCTGAGGACGTTTGGATTATACCTGAGCTCAATGGTGATAATTTGCATCAGCATGGACAGGTTTCTTGCCATTGTATTCCCACTAAGATCCCTTGGAGGAATGAAGCGGATTCACAGAATTTTATTTGCGGCTTGGACATTGTCGGTTTTATTCGCATCTCCACAGGCAAGTAAAATAGCAAAATTATCAATAATCATTTGGGGTATAGGCTTGCTTTTTTATAGAGTTATAATGATTTCTCAATTTTATTTTTACAGATTTTCGTGTTCAGTGCGGAGAAACATCCATTACAACCCTCATTTCGGTTCTGCACTAATTCCCACTACTTTGCCACATTCAACTTGGAGATTTTGTACAACCTGTTTTCTCTCGTGGTTATGTACTTTGTTCCTTTGATTGTCACCATTGTTACATATGTCATTGTCTTTTTGACCATTTCGGAAAAAAGCAGAGAACAACAGCAGCAGTATACAAGTAAGCATATTTTCTATATCTATTTACCCCGACTTTACTGTACCCTTTCATAAAACAAGATTGTTTGCGTCAATGTAATCTGCAAAAAGTGAAAGTTTTTTTCATCAAGTGGAACATAAAATACAAACTTTTTTGTTATCAGGTCACAGCAGTAGCCATCTCAGGCAGAGTGGAAACGCTACACAATTAACTAGAGCGAAAAGCAAAGCCAAGTGGATATCCATGTTGATTGTGACGGTTTTCGTAATTTGCTGGACACCATATGTAGCAGTAACGCTTTGGTGAGTTAACACCTATGACAATAGTTTCCGCATGAGCGCAGGTTTCAATGCGTAACATTTGCTGGATTCTGATGATTTTACTCGTTAGCGCTAATGAATGAACAGAACGTGTTTTATCAAAGCAAAAAGTGTGCATTTAGGCGAAAGAACGTGTACCTTTGTTAAAATCACTTTTACTCGAATTCGTGAAATATTTTTAATTTAATTCTTTCGTATCAAATTGTTGGGATTTTGTGAAATAGTTGTAAGTAATCAAGTCAATTTCTCAGAAACCATATTCCTCTTTATACCAGAATGCTCCTCATTCAAATTACGTTCTTCGAAGTAAAAATATTACCGCTTGAATCTAACATATTTTCATTCCAGGTACATGTTCGACTTTGAATCAGCGGAGAGGCTAGTCGGCCCCATAATTCGGGAAGCGCTCTTTGTAACAGCCCTCTCCAACTCCTGCCTCAACCCAATCATATATGGTAACTACATGAGAAAATGTTTTCGATGCATGTTTCTCTGTGGAAGTCCCCAAACTCTTGGAGATCATACAATTACACTCGCTTCATCAGCTACCCCTGCAACAAGTCACCATCTACATCTTAGTAGTGTGGGCCTGGGAGTTTCTGGCAGAAGAAATACAAGCACCACTATGAAGAAGATGATGATATACGCCTAGCACTGCCCCGCTGCTCTCCTTCTCCTACTACAGCCTAAGGTATAATGCCAGGCCT
>JAQGAP010002695.1:0-14341 GCA_034697805.1 Orchesella bifasciata | reverse complement strand
AGTAGGATGTTCGCTAAATGAAATCAGTGAGCTGCTATTAAAAAAGTGGAGACTGCGTTTGGCTAAAATTAATCGATTTGATAGGCGTTATTTCCGTAAAATAATAGTTAGTTTTCGCCCTCTGGCAGTACCGGTCGGCGGAGTTGGGATTATGGACCGGGATCTGAAAATGAATTACTTTGACAGCACATTGAACTATATCGTTAGTGTATTGCTTGTTGTAAATGATACTTTTTAATGGTATAAATTTCGTAGATAATTTAGCCAAATATAAATAGTTTATCCGTATGAATTAACGTAAGGTAATATTCTTAAGCCAAAGTAATATGCAACGCATTCAATCTTCACATTTCCTTTAAGCAATTTAAAATGTCTGTTTACCTAAAATATATACACAATAAAATACACGTACCTGTAAATGGTAAAACAAAAAGTTAATTGGACGGTTTTCGGCGTCAGCTATATCATATTTATTTGTCAAAAAATGTATGTATGATGTATTTTAATGTAGCCTAAATTAACATACTTGTCGATTGGCAGCAGTTATGTATTTCACCGTCCCCGCTTTTTACATATTACTGATATATTTATTTGAGAAGGGCCCTTGATAAGCAAATCTCATACCAATGGCAAGCAAGCGCCAGACAATTCAGATCGTCGCGGTTAACCATAGCGTTTTCCAAAGATGCATATCTCAGTTTAACCACCTACATACCTTTATGCAAATGATCTTGTGGTGCTGATCTAATTTACATGTGGCGATACCACTGATACACTTGAAAGCATGCTAATCAGTACCACGTATCAAGTACTGTTGCATAACACGCTCAAAGAGGGTGAAAACCCAAGTTCAGTTAGGGATCCCACTTCCAACGATCAAGTGGAAGAACGAGCTATAAAAGCATTTCTTGTCACTGTGTCGGATTTCCGCTCCAAATGGCCTGAGTATCGTACCGCTGGACAAGATCATTTACAATTCAGTGAATGATAATTTTTGCGGTGAATAATTAAATTCAAGGTTCTCTGAAATGCTGATAAGCGGACTGGCAAGACTCGGTTTTCTATAATATTTTATTACAAAAAGTTCAATTCGCAGAAAATATGTGCACCCAAAATTGATGATTGAAATATATGATGATGGCTCCCCATGGCCTTGATAGAACTACTTCTGGTGAGACGCTCAGGAACGAAAAGTGCGTTGCTTGCAACATCGGGCGGTCCACAACCACTCTTTCAGATGTTATTATCTCCCGTTCACATGATAAGAACCTTCTCCAAAGGTTCAAACATAAATCTTGGTTCTACAAAAATGGGAAAGAGTAGTCCTATTATGCGACAAGTACTATATCAATCTTTAATACCACATTCTCATATATCACTTTATTTATTTTTTGAGCGAGGGTACGGTACGAACCTACAAATGAACGGTGTTGAGATTGTTAAGATTATGCTTTATCCAATTTTGATGTCTTCACAAATAAATATCAGTTTGACAGGTTGTCCGTCACTATGAATGTCTGTATGAGCATACTAGACCGATGTGTTACATACTAAGATAAGATAAGTTATTACTGAAACGATTTTCATTCATCTTTTCAAGTTGTTGAATGTTTAATCGCCATGTATGCTATTTTTGTAAGAAAACTAATTATTTGATGAAAGTTTGATTTCAAAAGAATGGCTTTTTCTGGTGTGCAAAATTCGATTGGTACCAAAGGATATAGACAAGACGACCCTGAACCAATATTTTCTGATGTTGATCAATTGTATGATCACCAGAAAACTAAAAACGAAAACTAAATTATATTAATACGAATTTCCAACTTCGGACTTGATTGAAAGTAATGAAGTAAAGCATCATGTAATGGTTTGTATATGAGCTATGAATATGTATTAGATTGTATATATCCGATTTTTTTCTAATATAGAAATTACTGGTAAATTTATCGGTAATAACACTTGTGGAATTACTATTATGATTACAATTATTCATGTAAATCCCTGCCAATTTTCAGCTAAACATAGAATCAAATAAACAAAGAACCCCATCATCAATGCTTGAGTAATTTATTAGTTTCCACGAATAGAAAATATGCCCAGTTGTGTCTTTGTATCATAAATATGATATCTCCACAAAAAGAGCACATTTGTTAAAAATTGAAGGCACATGAGAAGAAACGTATGCGTGTTCGTGTCTTTGTATCATAAAATGAGATCTCCACGAACAAACACTGTTTAAAAGTCAAGGAAAAAAATAATTTTGGAATACAAATTACAATTCAGTGCCAGAATTCCTGAAATTGTATCAAGTCGTAACAGACCGTTCCATCATCGTAATTATATCATCAGCTTGTTGATACCACTGAAAACCAAAAAATTCGAAATTTGAAAAGTGCCTTCGAATTCCACTAGTTGAAAAGTAAATAAATTTCCATTGATTTACATTACCTTGAGAGTTTTTCCATGATTTTCTTTCTCAGTTTCCATTTGTTCAGAAAGTCGCATCAGATTCTTTATGTTGTCACCTTCCAATGTACGGTTGGTCTGAGTTTTAAAAAAGGTAGAGACAATTTATTGATTTAACAAAATTATAATGATTCCTTGACTGACTTACCAACTCGTTCACCATTTTTCTTTCAACTCCATACACAAGTGTGTTCAAAATTGCCTTCGGCACATAATTCTTAACACTCCATTTCACCTGAACAAAATACAGTTGTATTTGTTGGCGAATTTTTTTAAATACATCCTTTTTTCCTTGGTCTGAATCAGCTTGGGCATCATCATCACCCGCAGCCAGTTTATCTAAACCATCTCCAGCCGTTTTTACCAGAAAAGAAGCCGCTGCACCAAAAATCGGGATGTGACTAACACCTTCGGAAATTGCATCTGTTACAGACCCGACCACAGTTTTTGGGGCATTGTGATCATAATGCGAGTCTTTCTGTTTTCTTTTCTTCATTGACTTCTTAAAAGAATTCTCGACAATGTTAGTGACAAATTCACGTTTTTTACTAGCAGTTTTATAACGTGGACGTTTTCCCTTTTTCATCTTGTTCTTGACTGGTATCCAATCCGATTCTGTTTCAGCTTTAGAATTACCTTGACCATCAACTGATTCCTGTTCCGTTTT
The DNA here is from genome assembly GCA_034697805.1 of Orchesella bifasciata. Lineage (NCBI taxonomy): Eukaryota > Metazoa > Arthropoda > Collembola > Entomobryomorpha > Orchesellidae > Orchesella > Orchesella bifasciata. The sequence continues at coordinate 11,208 of JAQGAP010002695.1, read as the reverse complement.
AGCATTATCATCGACATCCGTATTCTTAGGTTGCCCCTCCATTTTTGATTCATTTATTTGTTTTCCCATTTTCTTGTAAAAATACAGATCCGTCGTGTATCCGATGGACTCAGACTCAATAAAAACTGCTAGGTGTTTCTTGCAATCCTCAAAACTTTCGTTTATGAATGCAGACATAACTGTGCTAGTTTTACCAGCAAAAATCTTGTGTCTCATCTTCACATCTTTGTCATGGGAAGGTTCAATAGCATTGCTCATCTCGGTGTACACCTGCTCCGCGCATTTTAATAGAATTTTCTTTAATCCCATGATTTCAATTCCAATTAAACTATGGAGTGCATCTGTCCAGTCTTGAGAACTCAATTGCATGTATCCCTGTACTCCTTTAGACCACGACAGGGCATAGTCAATGTCCTCATCAGAGAGATTCTCGCATGGTTTGAAACTGCCAATAGCTGGAAAAAACGTTTCATCAAAGATTTCATGCACTTGTTTGCTCAACGGGTAGGTTGAACGCTTGAGACCTTTCTTTGCACCATTTATCTGGCTCCGAAAGGTCTCGCTGAAAGCATTCAAATGCTTATAAAAATTAGCGTCAGTATCCTCTTCTCCTAACTCCTTTAAACGCTCCATCGCCTTTTCAATTTCTTCTTTGATTACGATCTGTATTAAGTATAAATTCAGAAAATTTTTTTACTACATATTTGAATAATGATATATTTCGAATTAAGTATCAAAATCTTACCTTTACGTTCGGTAAAGACTCGATAATATTTGCAATGAGCAACTCATGCATCCGCTTGGTAAAATATGGAATCCCATGCTTGTCCGCGATTGTTAGAAAAAATCTCTCCAAAATTGTTCGCTCAGTTTCCAACGCAATGTCCGGAGCCACGTTGGCTTGACAGTTGACTACCCCAATGATCCCCAAACGATACACTTTGTTGTTCCCTTTCAACGTTGCTTTCACGTTTGTGATTGTATTGTTTGTCTCAACAGTATCCAATTTAGTTACTACCAAAACAGTACGTTCCCTTTTAGGATCTGCCGATTCAACAAATTCTGTGGTGGAATTTGTTTCCAGCTCCTGACTTGCTGGGACAACCGCAAGAATAATGGAGTTTGGTCGGCTGATATATTTCATCACCACATTTTCAATTTGCGCTTTAAGATCTTTGGGTTGTGAGTCTTTCGGGCACTATACAAAGAATGGTATTCATAATAAAAAAATTAGCTACAAATATAACAAAATTCATTAAATTAACTTTTGGCTGAAATTCAAAAGTATTAAAAGAATAAATTCCAAATCATACCGGACAGAAACCTGGTAGATCAACCAAGGTCAGATTTGGAACATCAGGAGAAAATAGCTTGAGTGTAATGGGGATATCTGAGACAACCTTTTTCTTCACAATTGTATTTCCATCGACATCCTTTTCCAAGTAGGTTTCTTCCATAATTTCTTGGTTGATTTTTTGAATTTTTGTCTTCACCTTCTCCATATCAGTAAAGTTTTCGTTGGGGTTTTCTGAAAACTGCACCCGCGTTTGACCATTAGTTGAGCTGCGAAGTTGGATCTCAATGGGACATCGTGTCTGAATATCGCCTCCTTTTGGGAGAAAATTTATCTTTGCCACGGTTTCCAGCAAGGATGTTTTTCCAGAGCTTTGAGCTCCACAAACTACAATTTGAGGCAATTCCATGTCCACCTTGTGGCCATCCTTTTTTAGATAGGTGACTATGTCACAAAGCTTGTTGTAATTTATCATAAGCTTCCGTTTATTTAAATTGCAAAATTTGGGAGATTTTTCTTTGATATCCTCCTTCTCTTTTTGCTTTTGCTGTTGTAAAAAGAAAGAAAAAATGTTTGAAAAAAATACATGAGAAACGTAAAATGAGATTTTTGGCTTACCACATCACTTTTTGCTTCCCCTTTCCCATCTTTCGTTCTCCAAGTCGATTCATTTGAAGACGAATAAAAATTTTCGTCAGAAATATCGGAAATTCCCATTTTAAAATGCACAACTGAACTGTGTTCCAACTTTGGTTGTTAATGATGCACCACAGCTCATAAGGAAATGAGAACTGGATTGGAGGAAAGATTAGTATTTAAGAGTATAGAGCCAAACGTTGAAGATGCGAAAACGCAATGAAACATTTTAGTAGGAAAAAAAACTAAATGAGGTAATATAACACACATTGATGTTTAAAACAAACAAAGTACAATGTATGTGAGAACATGTACTTGTGTGCTCAACTTATGTTGAGCACACAAGTACATGTTGCTTTGAACATCTTTCCAAGTATAGCAAAAATACGTTGTCGATTTAGCCAGCCCATAAACTTTTCATTTCTTAAAGTCGGTTTTGCGACTGACTGACTCATGATGATGACGATGATCGTATCACGCCACCAAAATATCTTGTTTGTGTGTAGATGTAGACTGACCGCAGCTGTGCATACTAGAATATGATATATAAGATTTTAATTTCATTCTCGATCATCTACAACTGACGTTAAAGACATAGTGTATGATTTTATGAGAAGGAGAAACTGGTCTGGTACACATCCCCCTTGGCATAGTGAAAATTTCCTGCTTTGGGTGATGATGATGCTTCATGGCTCACAAATGAGACTGATTTGGAAGTAGAGTGAGCAGGAGTATAGAGCCAAACGTAGTAGATGCGAAAACATAACATAAAGTAACGCTTAAGTGTGAAAAATGACATGTATTCTGGATTTTTTTACAGGGCAGAAAAATAATCGGACCGACAAATAATAGAAATCGACCGATAAAAATGACCGAAAACGTAACAGAAGAATTCTGCGATTTCTGGAAGAAAAAATGTACACTTTAATTGAAACTTGTAACATTGTATTAGAAACCTGCAATATTAAAAATTTATTACAAAATTACATAAAATTTGTAGTCAAATATTTGTACTCAAAGACAAGCCGAAAATTACTACGGTTTTTACTCCTAATGACCTTGTTAATTCAATGACTATGCAAAACTGCTGATGTTAACCTTCGTAGTCTAGTTCTTTCAAGGCAACTACAGAATGGTTTTTTTGAAATAGTCGTTGCAGAAAAATAGCAAGCACACAACTTTAGCTTTGTAACTTTATTCCTGCCCTTCTCCAGTCGGTATAGGATTGATTACTATTGTCAAATTCTTTTGTTCAAGATTTCATTAACTTAAGCTGCTTAGCTGGAAGATTATCTTTATTTGCTCTACCTCTGGAGGCTCAAATATGAACACAACCGAATGATAAGACAACCACATCTTGATAAGTACTTTCATCTTGATGTCAGATGTCAAATGTTTATATTCCTTTGAAGATGACAGTTTAAATAAAAAGGAAATTTATAGGTTAGGTAGGTAGGTTAGGTTAAATCGGCAAAAGTAGACTCCAAGGTTATAAATTGGTGAAAGCATCATCATATGTAAACGGTATATTGCTAAAACTTGTGATACAGAATGATTTATGCAGGGGATCCGTCATTTTACATTTGAAATTAGTTTTAGCTGTTTCTCTGTCATAACAAACCTCATTTAACTGTACCTGTCGCCTAACTAGAACAACATAAAATGGTGTAAAAATATGCTTACATGAAGCTACTGAGCGTTTTACAAACTTATATGTACTTTTAAATTTGAGTAACGATGATTTAATACTTTTTGTATACATTTTTTCAAAATCGCAACTTTCGGATGAATTGAGTATGATTCTTTTAAATATCGGATGCCTTTCTTCCAATAATCGCTTGTTTCTTCGCTTATAGTTTCGGTCACTTTTGTCGGTTGATTTCGGTTAAACAATCGCAGCCTTAAATGCATGCCTTTTTACAGGAATCTTTTGCACGCATAAAAATGGGGTGATGAGCAGGATATATAGATGTTTGAAGTGAACAAAGTACAATATATGCGAGAGCATTTACAACTGTGCTCAACACAACACTTGTTGCTTGGAAAATATTCCCAGGTGTAGCAAAAAACGTTGCTGCTTTGGCCACCCCGAAATGCCATTCATTTTTCTAGGTAGTTTGTGTGACTAACTCACTCATGATCAGCATCACGCCACCAAACTCTCTCGCTTGTGGGTAGATTGAGAGTAGCTGTGCATCCTGCAATACGAAATATACGACTTTCCTTTCGTTCTCAATCACGTAGAAAGACTGAAGTTAAAGACATGGTGTGTGCTTTTATGAGAATGAGAAAATGGTCTGGCACACTCTCCCCATTGCATACTCAAAAGTTGCAACAAAGCTTCAAACAAATGAGACCTGATTTGGAAGTAGGATGAGCAGTCAAGAGTATAGAGCCAAACGTTGGAGATGCGAAAACGTAACGAAACGTTTTGGTATGAAAAACGACAGTGTATTCTGGATTGTTCTCAAGGTTTTTTTGCAAGCATAAAATCAGAGTGATCAGAGGTATATGTGGATGTTTGAAGCGAAAAAATTACCATCTGTGCGAGCGCATGGATATATTCACAACTCAACCTATATTAATCTCAACATATACACTTTTGTTTGCCAGCCCAACAACCCATTCATTTCTCGATGCGTTTTGCATGATTGTGACTCACCCATCATCATGATCATCACCATCATGCCACCAAAGTCTTTCTCATACAGGTATACTGGATGCTTACTACAAAACAAACCATTTTCTATCGACACTGCACCCGCATTGAAGTAAACTGCAGTTTTAATTAACTTTTTCAAAATTGACTGAGACTACTGCCGTTTGTTGTTCACTGCTTTTGAAAGCAGATCTCAGCGAATACTGATTTTTTCTTTCAAAAATGTGTTCTGTAATGAATATATCGCTCTGTATGTATCTGCCAATCTCTAAACGTCTACAAATATACTTACATACCAAATTTAAACAGCTTGTCGGCCTTGCGCGAGCGTGGTTAGAACAAAGGTATCCGATTTTATTGAGTATTTTGATCACAAAAAGTCCGGATGACAGAATGTTCTATTTTGTCCATATTCAGATTTGTTTGTGCCTTTGTCTCTTTTCCGTATACAAAATGAATTTGGAAAAGCTTTCCTCCCACCGACTTCCGTAATTTATCTAACTATTGTATGGAAGTTGTAGACTATGAAAGTCTTATTTATATCTTACTATTACCAAGTTGAAAGTTCCTCTCTGAAATGTTGGTTTGAATTCGAAGTTTGCCAAAAATTTGACAATTTCAGATTTTGTACTGCTGGTAGAGCTCTATTTTCAAGTTTCGGGTCAATCGGTCAGCAAATGACCAAGTAAATCGTAGACCGTCGTTTGACCTTCAATCCTTCAAACCCCACCACGGGTGTCTCAGCATACCCCAAAGCCAAATTGTGGACTTTTGCACAGCTCTACAGTGCCTATCGATACACTTGAAAACCCTTTGATCAAGGGTGCAAATAAACTTTTCGCCAAAAAGCTATGTTGTCAATCTATCCTGGTCTTTGTGCAGATTTGAGATGTAAAACTAACCCGTCAAATCCGTTTTGCCTTTTTGGTTGAAACTTGGACACTTTTGCGAATATAAGAGAGTACGGTTGACATGTATAGTCAAGCAAAGCATATAATCAATTAGTTAAGAAAGTCATCAAAATTTCAACCAGAATAATTGCTTTAAAATGGACAGTAAAGTCCTTTTATACTTCGCGTTTTATTATTTTAGCATTGAAAATTCTTGAAGGGATACAATTTTTACAGATACTAACTCTTAATTCTATTCCAGCAGCCGTCCTATTATGAAAGCATGTATCAATAAAAGTCAACAAGTATAATTGCGTCAAATGACCTTTGCATCATTAAAAAGAAGTAGTCCACCAAAAAAACGTCATCAAAAACGAAGAATGGTCCATATTTAAACTTAATTGGTAAAATTGCTTTAGCTTCGAGCAGAGTGATTTTTGAAGTCTTAATTTTTCTCTGTATAAAAACGTGTTTGGCGTTTTGAGCATTTTTTTCCACAATTCGGGAAAATTGAATTGTCGTACTAGCAAATTTGGGCATTGTGAGTACGTTGAAAATGCTACTTACCATTGTTAGAACACCAGCAAAAAGATAAATAGAGATTGGAACCTTTCCAAAACCTTTTACAAGAATCCAACTTGCTCCGACGTTAAACCAAAATATAAAGGTGAAAACACAGTATAACAAAATGTTGCTAAACGGTTCGACAACCTTATAGAGTATCATGCTTTGGACGTAAGTTCGCTTAAACTTCAAGAAACTTCCTAGCTGCTGTGACAAAACGTTGGAAATGTTGCAAAAACTTTGCAAGATTACTCCTAAATATAATAGTACCATAACTGATGATCTACTTCCCTCGAAACAACTCGGAACAAGAAGTATTGCTCTTAAAATGTATGAGTAAAATATTGTATCTCTCTCTCTCGGTAGATTGGATGTGGTAGAAACTCGTGTTCCATGAGGAAGTAGAAAGGATCCATGTCAATAACAAGACAAACGATTACTAGGAAAAATGGTGATACAGCAGCTACAGCCGTTCCGGCTGTAAACAAAACGTTTAATGCTTTTATATGCAACATTTGGATAGGTGTCAATGGGTATTCTGAAACGAAAAGTGGCAATATAGTTTAGAGTAAAATAAGCATTAAAATTTGAAATTACAGTAGAGTAGTACCACGCAATAAATGATGCTCAAATCGCTTGATGCAATTAAATCCTTGGACGGCTTCAATAATAAATTTCATGCTTATCAGCATAAATCCGATTATACCAAAAAGGGTCACCCCACATAGTAATAGAATCAAAAAGTTTACGCGTCCAAAATCGGTCTTTGGGCTTATAAACAAGTACACAATGGCAACGTATGAATCAGCTAAACCAGAGAAGAACGTCCAGATCATTACAAGTCCAAGTGGGATCAATGTGTAGTATGGCTTTTGAACTTCAATTTTAGTAAAGTCACTGTTCCATTTGAAAATATAAGGATACATGTGGGCAAAAAAACTAAGCTGGTAGTTCACGAAGTATCCCGTATTTTCTGCCATATTGGAAATTATAATTTTGTGTGTAGTCTGATGAGTTGAAGTGGCCAGTGCGAACTAAAATCTGTATAAGGCAAAGTTTATAAATATTTTGTTATAAATATTGAGAATTTTGTTTTTAGTTTTGAGTTGTCCGAGGCAAAAATATAAAAAGGTATGTCTTGTAAATTTTTTAGATGTATTTTCATAAGTTTAGCCGGTGAAAGTTTGGAGCAAGGTAAATCACATTAGTTTTAAACAGGACTTTGGTTGTTCATGTAAGCCCGCTTAAAGTTGGGCGGTTTTATTTTCACTTCAAGGATGTAAGACAACTTTACATCCACACAAATTTCAGGTACTGCGGCAAAGCTTTTGTACCTATAATATAACGAGGAACATTTTTCAGGGGTAACTGTTGAATTTTTCTTAAACTATTTCAAATCATTTAATTCATTTTGTAATGAAGACGTGTCACTGAATTTCTTACCACGGTTAGTTTTAAATACAATTTTACGTTCTTTACCCTTGGGTGTTTTAGTTTTAGAAGTTCTATATGAAATGTGAAAATTATTAAATTAACACGTCGAAAACAAATACTGTTATCTTTATCGATTGCGGATATAAAAAATACAAAAAGACAGAGCGAAGAAGAGAGAAATTTGCATTATTTTAAAAAGAATAATATTAGTAGTCAGAAATACAACCACACTTCAGTACTAAATGAAATAAATCAGTTTGAGATAGTTTAGGACTAATCCACCAATAACCACTGGCAATGGTTTCCTTTTACTCGTAAACTTAAAAGTTTATCTAGGTGTAAAGTTGTCTTACATGCATGAAATAAGAAAATAAAAACTCGGTCAACTTACAACTGGCTTACATGTGCAACCAATGTATTTTTTCCATTTATTTTTTTAAGTCCATAATCCAAACTTTTACCGGCAGAACTTAAGAAAATGTTATTAATAATTGTATTTACAAATATAAGCTTTTCTTTTTTCATTTCCAACGATTATAAGAAATCCAAAACTAATAGATAGATTTGTTTTAGTTTTACTTCACGTAAAAACGGCTTCTAGGCTTTTCGAATTCCATCAATATTAGTAATATGGCTTCTGAACCTCAATTTTCGTAAAATCACTGTTCTATTTGAAAATAAGGGGATACACGTGGGCAAGGAAATGTTGATAGTTTACAAAGTAGGTTAGGTCACTAATTAGAATGTGGAAATTAGCTGTATAATGGAAACCTGCGAGTGGTTTTTACAGCTATTACTGATTAATATGTCAGTTTTGCTAGCCTTCGGATGGTATAAAGACTTTGCTTTACCTCTGAGCCGATTACTTACACAGTTGAAAAGGTTCGCCAGGCGTTTACTTTTCGTTTGGTGAAACAAGAGATAGGATTGATACAGTTGATTGTTTTTGGGGTTTTACAATCGTTTGAACCAAGAAACCAGAAGCCATATTATGTTTTTAATAATTTTTACGAACTTCCCGAGACCTTAACTTTCGTAAAGTCGGGGCTCCTGCTGAAAGGTTTCGAAAGCTGGGAATTAATATCTTTGCTGATAGTTTTTTACTAACAAATGGAATAGAATAATAATTGCGATACTATATATATAGATCAAAATAACCCTTGGAACCACAAACCATACAAACGTATATGGTTTTAAATATTTTTACATGTTTTTCTTCAAGCTGAAATGTCTTGGTTAAGGTACTTTATTGCAAATTTACATATAAAAGGCAAACGTATTGAAAGCTTTGTATTGCTTCGATTTGATCACATAAAACATGTAGAATTGTAAATTGCTAGTAGCCCAGTAGAAAGTTAGGTACTTTGGTCTATATTTTTATTGAAACTAAAAATCCAAGCCAAATATGTAAAGTTCTTTGACTCTAGGGTAAGTTTTCTAAACCATATTAGTGTTGTCCGCATTGTTTGTTTATGGAAAAGAGAGAAAAAAACAGTTTAAAGCCTCCTATTTTTAATATGACGATATGGTGCACGGCTATACTCAGTTTGGGTACTTTTCAAACAGTTCATCTAAGCGAACAGATCAATATATGATATATCATATGTTCATATTAAAACAAATATGAGCTTGACAAATATTCGCGAGGATTGTAGTAATTGGAGCTTCGCAAATATAAGGTTGGACTATGTAAAAAACATAGAATGCTTCGTACTGCTTAGACTTTTTTATTTATTTAAAACTTGTAATGCAGTCGGTGCCCGACTAAAATTCCGGTACTCTGGTTGGGTTTTCCTTTAGCGAAACTTATATTCAAACTTAAGGCTTTATCAGTAAAACAGCACGTGTAAGATTAGTGTTAAAACAGTATATAATTAATCATCGCATCCTTAGCGAATCTGTATTGTCTAGAAAACCTTATAACAGTAATACACCCTGTGAACCCTCTTGAAACCATAAAATGGATTTCTTTTTTGTAGTAATTTTATACTGGCAATGTACACTGCTGCACCAACGAAAACAAGGAAAATCTAACACCGGTTAAGGTAATCCCACCGAAGGAGACCACAAGAGGCATTGGTAAAATATGAAAACAATTAATAGTAAACCAAGCCGTTCCCGTAAGGAAACCTAAGCTAAATGTTACCATATTAAATTAAATTGGGCTACTAAATCCTTTAAGAATTTTCCCGTGTAATGTGTACAGTATAGCAACGATGCTCAAAAAGCTAAAACTCAACACGCTATATAGTAGCACGTCCGTTACCGGACTTAAAACCTCTTAAAGTATCCTAGTTTGGGAGTAAGTTCGTTTAAACATGGTATGATTTCCTATTTGCTGGCTTAAACTAAATACAATATTTGAAAGGCTTTGAAATGTTAAGCATAAATAGCTCACAAGCATTAACATTCAGCGAGCCCCAAGCGTTACTGTAGCGCATAGTAGGTGACTGAGAGCGTTTAAACGGACAAATCTCTCTTTGGGGATCACATAAGCGTCTGATAAGGTGCAACAACTCATATTAGCCGAGGCAAGAACCAGTGGTATCACGAATCAAAAGGTTTGGGTCCGATTCCACTTGTAAAGATACATATAACTGAAAAATTGGGGCTGGTAGTTTAAAACGCAGCTATTTAGCTCGGACATGATGATCTAGCACCAGAAGCCACAGACGTTGTATTTTATAGTCAAGTTAGTCTTTAGTCTTCCACTGCAAAGTTATAGACGTTTTCGACACTCGAAATCCATTACGAAACTGGAAACGTTTGCAGCCGTGCCATGATGGTGAACCTGCATGATTAATAGTTCATGTAAATGTAACTTGAAGCAAACCCAAATCATTTTTTAATACGATGGTACAACCAAGCTCCAATCATTTAGTCATCGCAAAGAAACGCAGATTGCAATGACATCTCATTTTCGCTTTCCTGATTCTTTCCGTAAATCCAAAAGCATTTTTTTCTTTCGTCGCGCAATCCAATGCGAGTAGGTCACAATTCGCCCAAAGTACACACAGCTTGCAGCCTGGACTTAGCACTCCGATCGAATATGAGTGGAATTCAGCTCCGCTTGGGCTATCGCGATGGGCGAAGCACGCTTGCTTTTGCCTTCTCCCCTTCCGAGTCCTGTCCTATCCTGTTTTTCACACAAATCAATCTTGCTCTTTTTGTCCTGAGAGCTCCTTGTGTTTTTGGACAGTAGTGGACACTGTTGATTGGATTTTCGTCTATCAATCTTCAATTTTTGGGAATGGGAACGACCCTAAGTTGAAGTTAGTTTTCGATTAGTTTAGTTAACCAGTAATTTTCGATTAATTGTTAATTTGGTCTGGTTTTACGTGACATCGCCAGCTGATTTGAGGTCGATTTGAAGGCTAGATGATGTCAGTAGTGGAGGTGAAGATGGAGGAGGTTGGAGTGACTTCCCAACCAGAATTACCGAGTGGTGGTGGTGGAGGAGGAGGGGTGGATGACGATTCTCATCTCATTAAACTCCAGCCGTTATCTTACTATTTGATTGATCAAACCGCTGGGTTTCGTCGGGAGGAGAATTTGAAGATGCCTTTCAAAGGTTTCAGTGACGTGGAGGAGGAAGAGCTATATTCGAAGAATGACGTGAGGTGCGACTCCCTGTTGGCAAAAGTCGGGAAGCTCAGTGAGAAGCTCAAAGAAGAGGTGATTTCGGCAACCAAGTCGAAAAATGGGGTGATTATTCTGAGCAATGAAAATCC
>JAQGAP010002694.1:0-14342 GCA_034697805.1 Orchesella bifasciata | reverse complement strand
AAAGATGTATCCAACATTAGTAGTTTCTAAGATACAAGGTTACCTATTTTACTTCGGCAGAATCACGAAATCCAAGTCCAATAGCTTATCTCTTTTATATCTCTGGATTTATTGCGCCCATAGAAATGCAAAATTTGCTGTGCTATCAAAAAGTTCATGGGAGCATTTGTTGGCCACCTTAAGCTCACTCACAGTCTTCACAAAATTCACACAGAAGCGAAGAGAATGGCATCCGAGGCAGGACTCCAATTTCTCCAAACTAAGGAGAACAAAAAGCTTGAGGGAATAGACCGCACTAAAATCAATTCGGCTGTCATGTAAGTACACACTCCACAAAACAAATCATTCAAACGCCGAATGTTTGTTATTCAACTTGGTATTGATTTCTATCATGTTTGCTGTGCAAGCATTGTTGAGAAAACCGATATTCCACAGTCAACCACTTCAGCGTCAGTGTCAAAAACAAACAACAACGAAGTTAAATCATGCGATAACAAGAAAAAAAAAGAAAAATGGCAACATATCCGTATCCCTAATCATCTCGAACTTCAGTAGGAAGGTAGTAAGGCTGCTGTATGTGAACTTTGTAGCTGGTTTGTGAGATCAGGTCCGCAAGGTATGGACATGTTTACGAGCTCGACCTTTATAATATATTTAATATTCGTGAGTTTATGCATTTATCACGAGTCTACCTATATTTAGCTACCATTATGTTGTATTGCGACTTAAATTTTGTTGTACGTTGTACGTTGTAAACTAAATAAAGTTTTAAAAAAATTTTTTCTACATATCAGAATCCTTTTAACTGTTATTGATTAAAGCTTTTAAAAGTTTTAATTGGTTTGAATGTGTCTTTGGCCGATAATCTTAAACTAGAAATGGTTACTCGAACCCGAATCTTGTGCCAAAGGTTTTTCTTCAAAAACTAAACCGACTCGGCATTGTTTTTCTCCCACGCATTAACAAAAAGCTCTCAATATTTCATCAAGAGTTAAATTTTGTTTAACTGCCAATAAAAACTGTTGGCAAAAGAACGTCGGAGGGAGTAGATCAACTTTTCCAAGGTTGTCATCCGAAGTTAAGTTATATTTAGTGGGACATTAACTGTTGGATCGCGAGGAGCTACGCTGATTCGATAATCTAGTTACTAAAAGTGTTCGATAAACTTGCCACAAAAATTGGAAAAACTACCTTGCTAATCCCTTTGGGCAAAAATTTGATAGATTTGATGTGATGAGGTTTGTTACTTGAAATCAAGCCATTTTAAATGTTTTTTGTTGATTTTGTAATTTACAATATTTGCGGGGATTTTACCGAGAGGGTTGCTGATGCCCTTGGACTGTCAAGCGAATCCATTTCAAACGTCACTAAAATGGATAAGAAAGCTCTGGTCAAAGAGTGAGAGTCGATCACAGAACGACAGCTCATCTTGATCCTCGTCGATGAGGAGAACGGGACGAAGGAAAACGTAGACCGCGTCTCTGAACATCTCTGGGACGGAGATAGCTTGCGTCTTTGTTGAAAAACAGCAAACTCGGTATCTATCGGTATGTTGATGTTAGCTTTCTTGGAGCAAAACTTGAAGGTAAGTTGATTTTAACCTAGTTATCTATTCAATTTAGTTCCATAATACTTCCTTTCATTGCTTTTTTAGAGGAGCTTGAAGATCAACTGTTCAACGAAACCGTTTTACAGATGATCCAGAAAAAGTACAAGGAGCACCGTGAGCTGGTTCTTGGTGAAATCCTGGATTTGGTACAGGATATCGCACGCAGATTTGCCAAAGAGGAAATTGCACTTTACGCAGAAACCCTGTTTTTGGTGTTTATCCAGAAAAGACTGAACGTTGAAGCACAGTTTCCCTACCGGACCAATAATGGGTTACCCGTGCTCAAAAGCCAAGTGAAGGGCTTCATTGGAACGCCAGGTAGTCAGAAACTATTTGTGTTGCATCTCTTTCAGAACATTTTTATTTACTAATTTGTCTTTTTTTCGATTCTCAAAGCTTATCAGGATCTTTCACGACGGATTCTAAAGTTATTCAACATTGTATTAAGCCCCTATGCTGGAAAGTATGGGTTCTAGAAGGTTTTCATCAGGATTAATCCTTGTCGCGTCCTTAAAATATATATATTCCTCTCGTTATTTACTGTTTTGATGTCATTATTATTTATTGTCATTGTAAGTTCATTCTAATAAACGGTAACTTCACAATAAAAGTTCCACGAATTAATGTATCCAACGGAGAAAAGACCGTGTTGCGAGCTCAGGAACAAGTATCATCCAGGCTGCATTATATAGACAAACTATGACAAAATGCACGGTTAGAAATAGAGGAGATTGTGACTGCGCTTGAACATTAACATAGTGCGAATTCGGCATGTATTGCATTACAGCCTTATATGCATTTGTAGAAGGCAACTCTCCGATATCCCGTTTGTATTGTTCAATCATCAAACCTCTACATATTCAATCAGTGTTTTGCTCTCGGCTCAGCTGAACTTTATTGTTCCTCCTTCTGTTCAAGCAGCAACTACTCCGTTTTAATTGTTTTTAAACTGAAATTTATTTGTGCCAGGATGCAAAAGTAGCGTCGTAAGCATCCCGCGTATGACCCAACTTGGGGAAGGACCGCCTCGCAACAAGAGTCTACTTTCCGGGCTCCAACTGCCACTTTTCAGGGAACTCCAGTCATGAGGTAAATACCTTTAAAATAGCTTCTTAATGGTTTTATTTTCCACCTAATATAAATTGAATGCATTCCTTTCCCTTCCAGTTATTCCGGCGGCGTTCCCACCTGGCGTTTGGAAGGTAGGGTCCCTCCCAATCTAACGCAAGAACAGTCCACAAGGATTTACTATCACTCGTTGGAGAATGAAGTAGAGCCGCTCGACCAGGAGCCTTCTTGGCTAAATAAATATGAGGACAAATTCTGGAATGATTCGCCGACCTTTGCCGATGCTGCGGCTTCATTGGCAGAGGAAGAGTGAGTGACTTGTTTTCTTAATTTTAAAATATTCCTATTTCAACTTTGAGCTTGTGTTTCTAAAGTGTTTTTGCTATTTCAGGGCTAAACTTCCTTGGAACCAGACGTGCAGCTTTCTACTAAGATCTTTTTCGTTTCGACTAAACAAAACAGCTTGCCATCTAAAATTGTATAAAATAACTTATAAGTACGCTTAAAGTATCGTTTTTTGATAGTTCCCTATCCTTTTATTTATCAGTTGGCATGAGACTAAATACCTTCCTGTCGCTCGTTCTTGAACTTATCCAAGAAACGTTGTGAACAGATAGAGTATTCTCAGCACGGAACAATGTTTAGTTGATTTTTAGAAGCTCAATGTGTCTGAAATTGTTGATTTGAGGGCGTAAATTCAGCTGACCAAGTTGTTCCAAGAGAAAAATCTCTAAGTGGGAGGAGCCACCTTGAAAAAATTGTCGACGTGCCCGAATTCCCAAAAGAAAATCGGAGTTCTTCGATTGTGCCAATGACACGTTTTCTCAGCGTTATGAAAACCAGCTTCCTAATTCCCGTTCAGAGCTACGAACTTGATGTGTCCTTCTTTGTCACGCAAACCCTACGGCTCCTGTGCGACTTTATGAAAATTTGTGGTCCCACTACTAATTCAATACTAAGCAGCGTGTTTAAGCGGGATAAGAGAAGTCCCCCTCACAGTACTGGGTAGGTATAAAGCGTACAAGCAAAAACGTTAACAGTTAAACAACCAAAATGGAGAGTTCAGATGACGGAAGTAAAACAGTCGCTGAACTAATCGCACATAAGAAAGCGGCAATCAAAGAAAAAATCGCTTTGAAGCCCTGGCCAACACCGAGAACATTGAAGTTGAACGGTTAAATTGTGTTTGCGAAAAACGCAACAAAATGAAGTTCTCAAGGAAAGCTATAAGTGCCTCTACCAATATATTCAGGAAAAGGAGGAAGGATTCCGTGGAGCGTTTGAGTGCCTAGGCTGGCCTCCAATCAAACAACTATCAACTCTCCATTTTTCAAGACAGTATAATGGTATTGGATAATTCTAAATTAAGCTAATTAGGTTTAAAAAGTTTGCAACAAGTGCTTCGCTACAAAAGACTTGAGGGGCCGCAAGGTGAGGCACCAGAGCTCCAGTTTTGCTTGTTCCAAGTGCAAAGTCACGTGCAAATCCAACTCCCGATTGCAACGCCATATTATGTTGGTCCATGAGAAACAATCTCATTTCTAGGGTCACTGAGTGTGACCTGTGCGGAACACTGTTGATGAGCAGAAGTGTCGTCTGGGCACATAACAAAATTCATCACAATCTTTAGCGTCCGGCTTCAAAAGGTGGGTTTTATTTATAATTAGTTCGCAATATTGTTTAAATGCATCAATCAGCTCTTGAGGCAGTTCATATTTATTAACTGTGTGATTTAAATTGATCGTAGTTTAGCCATAAGCGCGATAAAGTATTTTATTACCTTATATAGTTTTTACCACATTTATGTCAATGTCATTAAAAAAGACCACTTGAGGACAAAAAATAAGTTTTTTCGAAGTATTCCAACTCGACTTCCAGAATTAATGACTTTAAAGTTGAATATCTATGAGTCCAATGGCCCGATTTTCATGGAAGTTCTTTTATTAGGCCTTGTACGTATTGCCAAACGTATTTCCGTGACAAAATTACTTCCAAACGGAAATATATGGTGGCACTACATATTGCCCCACATTCGGCATTCATTTAAAAAGTATACATCGATGACGAATGACCGAAAATCCTAACATGGTTCAACAAATGCATTCTCAGCTGATGTTCTTAAAATGACGCTTGAATTTGAACAGCAACTGCAACGTTACTTTCAGTTAAAACTCGAAATAAAAATCCCGTGGACAAGAAGGCAAACTGGTTTCGTGCCACCGTTGTCGAATTGATAATCTATCTGTCATTAAAACGCATTGCTGTTACTCCACTAATTGTGGTTGTTGTGACTGTGATGCTTGTGTACAGCATCGTATGGCGACGAAGAGCCATTCTTGTTGACAGGATGTTTGACTATTTTGAGTCCGCATTTTTATTATTGGCCGCGGTGCTTCTGCTTGCTGTCATGATTTGAAGTGTAAATGATTGGTTTTCATTATGACGATTTAAAAGTAAAAGAACTCCATCTGTCTTAAGATTAGTAAACGTTTAGTTTCATCGCATTTTCCACTTTTTCTAGCAGGGTCAAGGAGTTTCAAAAGCCGGTGAGTGGACTGTTGAAGAAAAGTATTATTATTTTGACTGCGACGCCACACAGCACAATGCAGTTTCGTTAAACGTGTTACTTAAGTTGATCGTAGTTTAGTAATAAGCGTGATAAAGTATTGTGTTAGCTTACATTTTTACCACATTTATTTGTTCACAAAAAACAGCATTGGAAGATCAAAATATAAATTAGAAGATATTTGGACGTTTAAATGATATTAATCTCTTTCGCAGGTCGAGAATAATGCCGTGTTTGGAGGCCACCAATTACATTAAACTAAAGTGGCCAACAATCGGAACCATTCTAAACCGGACTCGACAGCGCACAAGTACGTTACTTCTAATTGGGTAGGTAATTAAGTTGAAAACTCGTGATTAACTTATTATTGCAGGTGGCTGTACCGATTGCGGAAGGAGAGTGCACTGTATTAATATTTTGCAACTGAGGTTGGAGAAAGCTGAGTTGAACAAAATTGACGAAAATGAAAACAGAACCACCGAGCTGGAGATGAACCACAATTACAAATTTACACCCATTTTTTATTCTTAAGAACTTACTTTTTGCTCAGAGACTTTAATTATGACGATTTGATCGTCGAAAAAGCCAAACCGTTTAACCTACAATCCATTGCCACTTAAATTTACCTGCCGCTACGAAAAATGTGCGTCGTTTTCAACACCAAGGCTAAGCTCGAGTCTCACTTCGCTGTGACGCATCCCGACATGAAGTAATTGTTTTTATTGGTTTAATAGCTTTGTAGACACTCAAAGAAGGAGCGGCACCGAAACCCGGAGGAAGCAAGATGAAGAAGCCTTTCCCCAAATAATTGAAAGTGATTTTGCTTTGTCGTGTTTATTCGCATGAGAATAAATTTCGTTAATGATATTTGAAAATTATTCTGTGCGTTTTACAATGTTTTGCTGATTTGATGATTTTGCATTGGCTAAAATGGCTTAAAGCTTTGAAGTGAGTAAATCAAGTTTTCGAAGTTTGTTATCCTAAGTAAAGTTATACTTGATGGAAAAATTAATGTGGGATTAAGAGAAGCTAACCTACTTCAATGATGTATCGATAAATTTGCCACAAAACATTGGAAAAACTACCTTGTTAATCATTTTGGGCAAAAATTTGAAAGATTCGAAATGGAAAGTAAAGTATTTCGGCCATAGCATCGCGAGGAATAGACGAGTCACAGAACGTAGCATGTGAGCTGGGAGCCAAGTATTGTACTCGAGCAAGTATTATACTTGATCAACAAATCGAAGGAGTTCTACATGTCATGCAGATCCAATTCGTCGTGAACCTTCACAAAGAATTAAACAACGAAAGCTGAATTATACGTGAAAACTTTATCGTTTTTTTCGAAATTAAAAAAAAATAAACTGTGAATTTGCTGATTTAACCGGTGCGCATTCCACAACGATTTTGGAAAAATCAAATTGCTACGGAATGAACATCGGTCCTTTTAGACGTGCTATCATTATTGACAATGCAACCGAAGAGTTTAAAACAGAAATCGGTTTCTAGAAACTTTGGAAAGAAATGTTTCACCTAAGTAATAACAAGATTAAAGACCTCAGCCGCTTGGCAAACCATGTCTACGGATAAAAACTGTAACGTAAGTTTTTACCGCTGAAAAAGTTGAGTGGTTGTCGACTTAAATTATATAAACTTATTTCTCGATTTACTGATTCAATTTTATTTGATTCGAAACATTTTGTATTACTAAGCTCAACTATTGGAAACTTGTTTCAGCATTGATATGACACTGCCGGCGTAACTTTACGTATACCCCGATGACGTCCCCAACTCAAGCAATTGTAACTCAAAAAGCAGGATGTACGTGTGAATTTCTTATTGAACGTGATGAAGCAAAATGTAAGATCAGAAACTGCAAAAGATTGTTGTTCGATTGCTAGCTACCAATTTGGTAAATTTTTGGGTCAGGCAAACACAGTCGGGCAATTAAAAATGAAGTTGTGGCTACTAGAATGCACTAAATGGACAACCTACCTTGTCTGCCCTAATTGGGTATTCTAGCCTCCTTTAATAGTTCTTCTCTGTTAAACTGCGTTTGTTTAAATATTTAGCTAATAAAATTTCTAGCTGAGTTGAATCATTGAATATAATAAAACCGTACAAGAATTGTTAGTAAGTCAAGTAAGAAAAGGATGAAGAGTAAACATGTAGCTGTTTGTTTGACAGACAAATTTGTTTGACCTTTTTGGATATTTTTTTGTTGTCTTTGGTTTTAAACATTTCTGCTGTAGCAAAATAATTAACGCAGGATTGGTAAGTAAGCAGTTGATTTCTCACAAATAAAGAGTAGTGAAATGTACAGATATTAATGTTTTATATTTTCAATTCGCTCATGTTTCAGCGTTCCCATTTTGTAGTGGGGGTATACGTTGTAGATTAGTGGAAACATTATCAAATTTATTACAGGATTCCTATGCCTTGAATTCCCAGTGAAAACCTTTTGAATTCTGAGACTCATATGCTATAAATCGACGTCTTTAAACATGGCTTGAGATTACCTCAATAAAAAAAGCTTTATAAAGTGGTAAAGTAAACTGCGCAAGGTTACTTACCCAAATTTAAAAGGTTGTATTGAAATATTTAGGGTTTTCATGTTTTAAATCTTAAGTAGTTCTTAAATTCCATGTAAAAGAAGTTTACCCTGTTTCAGGCGCAGACGGATTAACGATGAAAACTATGTTATTTCGAAACGTTTTTTATTACGAATCCTACTAATTATTAGAATCTAAATGAGTAGGATCTAACTAATCGTTTCATTTCTATTTTGTCTAAATATTCGGTTCTCTTCTATTTTATTCATTCGAAGTAAGTACTTGATTGTAATATACTAAACCATTTTTGTTATCAAAATTTTCATAAAAATGCCCAAACTAACCTCTTAATCACTACCGTTTACCAATTAATCTACCGGCGATATCCTAAGGACATAAACCCGATTTATTATAACTTATTTGCAACTGATTGAATTCAATTTTTGCATCAATTGATGCAGCAATGAAGAATTGATTAATATCATCTCGTGTATTAAATACATTGTATTTGTATGCTCAATTCAATTATAAGCTTAAACACTAGGATAACTAAATTAAAACCACTTATTTACGCATAAAATGCAATGTGTGTGTGGGATATGGAATGATATGGTATGCTAGTTGTATGCATTATCTTGCATTAAAATATGGCACTAGACATTGAGTGCATTTGATACCAGAATATGACCCTCGTAAAATACGACTGTGAACAGTTGCATAACTTACATTTAAATAATAGAAGTACAGTTAATGTATAATTCACACTGAAATCATTCATTCGTCATCAATTTCCTTTTTTAAGTCATCATAAATTAGATTTTCTAATATCATTTTTTAAATGGTTGAATTTAAATTTTGATTAATAAATATTTCAGTTTCTGACATTTAGTAGAAACTTTGAAGGGAATTCATGATGAAGATGATGATGTACAGTATGAAACGATGGAGTTTACAAACAATAAGCCGTAACCTATTTTGAAGCGTAAATTTAGACCTGTTTCCAGTGCATTCGACTTTGAGTTGAGTAGAGATTGATCCGCATGAGCGTGATAAGAGCTGGACACCAATGGCCAGCCCAACCTATCATAAACAAAAAACACTTGCATAAGTTTTCTGAATAATGTTTTTAAGGATTAGTATTTCCATCACTCAAAGCTTTAATATTGTATTGGTGGGCACTAAATTCTATTTTACCAGATATAAAAGTTGATATCACCCAATCTTTTGATCTGAATTTATATGAAACACATTTAAATATGCAGAGGAAACCGAGTTTGAGTTATTAGAAAAAAGGTAACAAACACGCCATAATGTACATATAAGTAACCAAATAAAAAAAATAATGACAACTGGTATGCAAAGATGATAGCCAAGCCCAAAAGATTTTGCTTGTTTGCTTTCTGTACAACCGCTGACTGTGTTTTCACATAATATAATTAAAATTAACTTTGTCATCTGCAGCACACGCTTGACAAGTGCCTACAATTCGTGGATTTTACTAGGTTTCCTTGATTTTACTAAAGCACATTTATACTAATTGTTTTCTGCAAAAATTTCACTTACATTCTATCTCTATAATACTCATTTTCGGCTATGTACATAGAAAAACATGGAATAACTAATAATGTATTTAATCAGTTACACGCTATGCGGAAATATCATGCACAAACGGCAGACTTCATGTTGATGATATACACGAACTAATCCCTAATTTGGGTTTCTGTGATTTCTAGTTATGAATGAGATTAAACTCTCAAAGAAATTCAAATTTACTGAATTTACTGACAACATTATCAAAGATGGAAAGCACAAAAGTCCATGAGTAAACTTAGTTACTAAATAAAGTATAAATAAACTTAAAACCTACGAAATAGCTATTTTATATCTGTAACCCATTTTTCTACAGTACAAGCTTTATATTCAACTATTTTAAACTGTAGTTGTTGAGAAGGTGCAGAATGGAAAAAATTACCTCGTATCAGCTTGGATGAGATTGAGACAGCGACGGATGGATAAATAAAATCATTATCGAGAGTCAGCTACGCAAAGTTGTGATGCATCCCTACACCTACAGGTTACTTTCACAAGGGTTCTGAAATTGTAATGAAAATACAAAAAAAAATGTCATAAAAAGGTAAAAATTACAGTATGGTACAAACAGTTCTTGCATCTCATGTTATTGGAACAAATTGCAAAATTAAAGGAAATGCTGTTAACTTCTAAATTTCACTTCATAAAAATTGAAAGATATACCTGAAGGATTGCTTTGGAAAAGAATTCTCCAAGTTGGTAGTTTTGTATCCGAACGAACCCTAAGCCGGACGCCCAAAGTTTTCTAGACGGTCATACATAGAAACAAATTTTAAAATTTTAGCCACAAATTGAATTTGGAACATGTTTGTTAACATTCTATTATTTTAAAATAAAAACATCGTTAAATTACCTTACGTGAAAAGGCACAAGGGGGATTTGGTTTCATGGCATTAGATTGCTCGAGGGGGTTGTTTTGGATGTGGGTTGTCTGCAAAATAATGTCAAAATGAGTATTGATCTAAGTTGTATAATATTGACTCCCTTTCTTGTGTTTTATAATTTATATCAGCAGAGAACGCGCGATATAAGCACTTATAGTGTGGGTTTAACCATCAAAATAACATGACATGGCTGGATTAATACGACAATAAACAGTAACTTCCTGACGTTGCATATCGAAAACTCCACTCTCACGTTTTGATTGCATGGCGTTTCATTATAAAATATCGAAAGCAAAACGACAAAGCCGTAAAAGAATCAAATTTGCTCCATTGTAACATTTGAGAGGAAGTAATTCATATACCTGGGGTGATGTCCACCTTATAAATGTCTGCGTTGTGAAACATGTTTTGGACACACGTTACTTGGTTGGATGTTTATGCAAACATTTTGTGTATCTGCAAAGAATAAAATCACAACGTTCAGTGTACCATTCATCATTTGCTTAATATGTTGTAATAGTTTTTTCTACACAAAGCGTCAAACATTAAAAATCCCAGGTGAACAAATTACATTCAAACGCAAAAAAAATTATGTACATGTTGATTAATTATATGGGAATAATTCACACAATATTAATTTGATAAAGCTTTCCAATCACCCTGGCTAAAGTATGGAAAATTGTGGCAGATTTACAACAAAATTCGCATGTCTTTTTGTATCATTTACGAAAGTTGAGCAGTAGTAATTGTGCATAATGAAATGAATCATTCGTAAATCTGTATTAACAGCAACTAGTCAGCCGCAGTAACACACATTCACTGTTAGCTGGTGCACAAAAATCTAAACTACTTTTTTTGGAATCCGTTCAAAATAAATTGAAATTACTTGCAGTCAGTTCTTGCTTCAAAAATGTTGGCTTATTTAACGATAACCCAATAAAACTGAGTTTTTACAGTAATGCGCAGTTTTGGAGTGTAAAAAATGAAACAAGAACGGAACCGTAGTAAAAGCAATAAATGAAAAGTGTCCAATAAAATAAGATTTTTAGTTAAATATTACATTGAATAATATAAAAATATTGTAGCAGAGGATATGGCATGGTGCTGGTTTTACTAATGAAGTTTTCTGTCTTCCTGAAATGGAAATCATTCATAAAGTTTTATGTACAATTGAGGATGGGGATGATTTACTAGGAATGGTCATTTATATTACATTTCCATACCGAAAAGAAACGTAACAAATTTCAAATATTTAGCCACTGAATTAGGAAGCAACTGGTTGAATATATTGGATTATTATTATGTTTTTTTCTCTCCATATCATTGTGCAAAAGTATACTTGCAATGTCAGTATAGTATGCCAAGCAATCTATACAGCATGACTTAAGATTGTTGAATCATATATATGTGTACTAGAATACGTAATACAATTATGTGTGTGTAAAATGACGTATGAATTTTAGAACGCTTATTAAATAAAAGTATACTCCACAGAAAATTGAGAATGAAACTACGGTCATCAAGCATTGCACCCCACAAGTACTTAAAAATATTTAAAGACAAGAAGTAAATCCTCTATTGTTTGTATGCTTTTGCTTTGAGCAAAGAGTGCAAGAATGGTATGAGATTTCAATGCAATGCGTATAGTACATTTTCCCTAATAAGTTCTTTGGCTGACTTGCTTCGAGACTGAAGCTTAGGTACGAGAAATTAGGTGCCGTTGCTTGTCCTGAAGTATGATTTCATCAGTCAGTAAAGCGTGGTAAGATCTGGTGTGTGGAAAAGGAATGGATTTTTATTGAGCTACTAGAACATTGTGTGTAAAACGTATGCCTGATACATACATATTTTAAAATGCATGCTGGTGTACTGATTGCACGAATAAACGTGCAGAAGCGGCTGAATACTATACAGGGTGTAGAATAATGTGCCATGAATATGCATATACCTGAAATCGTTATAAACGAAATATTGTGTCACCCTGAATACTCTCTGCCCTACCTCCTCGCGTTCTTCGTCGTTGTTTTTTTACTACTCCAGTTTGTATCTTGTGATAAGTGTAAGTAACACGTATATCAATATAGCTAAAAGTCTTACCAGACTGCTCAGACGACTCAGACAACAAAAAATACATAATAATATGAAAAATTGTTTCTGCATAATTACTAAAGGGTGAGTAATATACGATCATGCACATTGGGATTTAACTGCAACAAATTGCTCTCATAAAATAGTGAAATCCAAATCGTAAACCACTCGTGTTATGAGTTACGGAAGCCTGTGCTTGGTATGAATATTGCAAATGACATTCGTGACAACTTTCATGTTTCAACCGTTTTATAAGAGCTCGTGGAAACCCAGCTCTACTTGTTTCGTATTTTGCATTTAGACACTGAATGTCTGTGCTCAGGATGAATCACGAGATCAACCATTCTTGTACTTAACTATGAAACGGTAGATATTATAGGCTATTTACTGTTATAACAGACAGCAAGAATCGAATGAGAATGCAGAATTGAATACTGCCAACTCCACACGCATAATCATTTTCTTTTTGTACGTATCATATCAAGAATGTAATTTAGAACGTAAAAATAAACGTCTACATGTCAAATAATATTTTAATATAAATGAAAACACCAAATGCAGAAATAGATGACATTTTGGTGAAAAGCAGCTATTGTTCTGTGAGGATAATATTCGTTATAATGAAAACAGAATGAAAAATGCAACCCTATTGAAACAAACGAGTGAACAAGCTCTTTGTACTGCAACCGTTATGTTATTTAACACGTTATCACAGGGGGGATAATATTCATCAGTTTGGTCAACCGCATCGCGTTAAAAACAACCTTAACATTTTACGGAATTAGATTGGACTGAAAAAAATTCAAAAACGAATCTTACCATAATTTAGTATCTCCACTTTCATCCGAGTGCTCTGCTCTGCCTTTTTCGAGCATCCACACTGTTTCGCACTTTTCAAATACAACGAAAACCAACCCGTTCGATATTCGAAAGTTAATTATTTCCAAATAAATAGCTAAAGAATGGAACTATACTTTCACGATTTGTATAAGAAGATGATTCCTCTCACACGCAGTGTTTCTTTTAAAAAACAGATAACTGATGCAAAATTTAAAAGTGTACAATTTTCAAAAATATCAAAGGCTGTTGTACGATATTTTTAGCCACAAAAACTCAAACGGTTTAAAACTTTCTCGGGCGGTGTGGTACGAAGATGTTGATTCTTCCACACCGCCCGAGTTCAACTGACGCTGAGATACTTTTTCATGTTCTCCCAACTCGGCTCTGGATTCTGCCAGCACCTTGAACATACGCAACGCAGTGGAATCACAAAGAAGTGGTGTCAGCTTACAGGGAGCAATGATAAAAGTAGGGCGTTGTCGCATCAATGCTTCAGGTTGGAGGAGAGTGTACTATATTGTCCTTTCATCTCCTTTTCTACACTCGTACTCTTCTTGCCTTTTAGTGTTGATGTTCTGCAAAAAACAAGAGAAATATGAATATACACGCCGTCATAATCCAGTAGGATGTCAGTGCAACATGTTCTTTAAGTATACTTCAATCACAATGAAACGCATGGGCTGGCAGCCTTCAGAAGCAATTTCTTTTCATGCCAACTAACATTTCATATAAATTACTGCATTCTGCTATGTAATAATGCTCACAAATTTTGCTGAACTGTTAAAAAATGCATTGGTAAGGTAGGAGCCATTCTATATTGTGATAATACAGTTTTTGTCCAGACGCTAAAAGTCATTGCTCAGGGTGAAGCGTGAGGAAATACTCAGTTTTAAAGCACGCATTTCTTATATGTATTGCTATTTAGTTTTATAAAGTATACTAAGCATCGCTTTAAAAATGCAGAAACAAAGACACATTGCATGAAATGAAGCTGTACCGTATAACATTCAGGGATGGGCAAAATAACTCTATTCCAAATACAAATAAAAATACAAAATACTCAAAATTCTCCAAAATAAATATTTATTTTAAATACTTTTTCTGGAGATGCCTCAAAATAACAAATAAAATAAGTTATTTTAAAT
>JAQGAP010002693.1:0-14346 GCA_034697805.1 Orchesella bifasciata | reverse complement strand
TTTACGTTTATACACACATGAAAACATGGATATATTAGTCCAAAAATTCCTATAATATGTCCATTCCCAAAGGAGTGCACACTCACACACAAAGGAAAAAGGAATGGGAGCTAGTATGTATTTGTTGAAAAGGAATTCCTATTTGTTTTTCTTGTTGGTTGGATTTTCTTTTGATGCTGTGGCTCTACTTATGCTATATGAGAAATGAAATGAAAGCATTGGAATTGGAAAACAGAAAGTAAGAGAGAATGAAGCAAAAAATGGTATTATTTTCCCCACATTTATTTGTGCATTCCTGAACCATGTATCATCATCTCTATAAAAAGAAAATGTATCGTTCATGTGATTGGAATAAAAATTTCATATTTTATCGTCATTACTATTATTATTATTATTATCTCTCATTTCTCCCGTCTTTTATCAAAACTTGCTATGCCTTGCCACGCCTGAGCTTGGTGGAATGTAACAGATACACAACACCACCACTTCACTGGAACTTGTGATGGTGAAGTTTGTGGATTTATGAGTCTGAGAATGTAAATCAACAACTTGATTCATATATAGGTATTGTATGATTATCATCGTAATCATGGCCGTATACCAAATACAAATGTACTGAAGTTATAAATACTAACAAACATGTGAACTATTGCCATTGTAGTCATCCATGCATTCCTAGAAAGTATCTATACGTATCTTTGGTTCAAAGTGAAAAGTAAAAGTACCTGGTCTGGTTTGGAGTATGAATATCTTCTCTCGGAGCATCATCACTTTCATTTATGAAAAATATTTTTGTCTATTTCGTTTTGTAGATATGCTCCGCTGGTTACAGCCAAACTTGTATGCTTTCAAAGTGCATGTACATATATTTTTGTGAGAATGTAAATGAACACGTCTATATCAACGAAATAGTATTATTCTGGTCCAATAATACTTTACTGCTGTTATACCACTGTTGCTTTTTACGGACATTACTATTGCTCACCATCCGATGAAAGACGACGATAGGATGAATGAAATAAAGTAACATTTTCTTTTTCGGACTTTTGGATAGAGTTGCGAAAAGCCGAAATGTAAACAACCAAACCATATTGATATACAGCCCAAAGAAATGTACAAATATTAAGGCGGCATTGGGATGTTTTGGCTGTTTTTTTTTGGAAGAAGAAAGAAAGAGCATAGCAAATTCATACTTTATGTATAGAAAAGACGAAAAGTTGTTACTTTGCAAAAAGGAGCAGAGTTGTTGGGTGGCTCTGCGATATAATATGGTTATACAAGACTCTGCAATCTGAATGTTTGCAGTAAAGTTTTCCTTGGCAGATAAGCAATGTCTGTAATCTTGTTTAATGTGTTTTGGTTGCGTATCCCAGTATCAAAGACACTTTTACAACCAATATATAGAGTCACTCGCAGTGCGGATATTGAATATAACAGTTTCTCCCCTTTTGGAAGAAATGTGTTTTATGGGAGAATTTTCTCTGTATACTAAATATGTATGCTCATATGTGGGATCCAAGATCCAAACAAAACTTGTTTTTGCCAGAAGATGTGATGGATATAATAATGTATTATGGATATTTTGCGTTATGTTATGACTGGGTGCATGCCTGGAATGACTATAATATATACAAATATGTTTGATGGGATGTAATGCAAACCGAACAAAGTAAAGTGTTTGTAACTTGAGACCTCGCCATATTTCTTCGTTAGGTTGGGCTGGATTCCCTCCTTCTCCAACAGAAACTGAGTTGCTTGCCAATACAAAAAGTTAGTGTCGGCACAAGGAGAGGAAAAGCCTCGGTAATACAATCATATTTGGGAAGTCAGTCCCGTATAGGAGCCCAGTGAGAGCTATGAAACTATTTCCATCCGTCATCGGCTATTTGGTTTATTGCTTACTTACGAGCGACTTGGCAGAACGGAGGGAAAGTAAACAAACCCAGTAACACAGTGACTTGTTTGATGAATTACTAGTTTAAAGATGTTATTTCATCAGTGTGCGTGTGTGTGTGGATGTTTGTGTGTAAACTCGCAAAAGGATTAAAGCTTGAGGAGCCGAAGGAGGAGGAGAAGATGGAACAACTTACTACTAGAACAGAGCCCAAAGAGAAAGGAGGAAAATGGAAGGGAAAAGAAAAGATAGGCAACGTTGTATGCGCGTATGTTGAGAAGGATAAATGTAGAAATGTTGACAGTAAAGGCGAATGAAGTGTGGCAGTGGCATACACTACTACACTCCCATACATGTATACATAAGCTTGTTTATATCGTCAGGGGTTTGTATGCATGAATGTGCGAATAGTATGTGTACGTAAAGTAGGTAAATGTTGAATGTTGTATGAAGGCATGATGATGTAGCGTATTACTCCGCTTTCTATTCTAAAAGTCTCATCCCATTTGCTTTCATCAAGAGTACGCATATCATGAAAGTTTAAAGCTGAAATGGCAAAAGAAAGGCAGACTAATACTTTAGGCATTAAGTAAGTCAAGTAAAAAGCATTTTCGCTTTTGTGTTTATTCTCTCGTCTTGGACGGCTTGAGCCACCACGCAGTTCAGTGAAGAGGAGACTACTCAAGGAGACTGAATGAAAAAGTTGTTCCAGTTTTCTTCAAGTTCTTTATGAATGTCATATTTCGTTTTTCATCTTAGTTACTCTGCTAGACATTGTAGTATTAGGGGATAGTAGTTTTCAAACTAAGCTTATAAAATATTTACAAACAAGATATACTATATATAGAGGAGGACGAGGACATCACAAGACTTATTTGCATACTGGCACAACCATAAAAGAACAAACTGCATGAAAATAGCATTCATTTGCAGCCGTTAAACAGAGGCGTATGTTGGATTGTTAAGTGGTTTTTATGCTAAAAATATATCCTACTACATTGCTGATAAAATTTTGACGAGGACATTTGTCACTTACTTTGGAACGAGCGCTGGGCTGGGGAGAACCATTTCGCGAATTCATATTATGCAACATTCGAAAATCTCGTTTTGAAAGAGTGAAATTTTACGAGTGGCAATCAATCTCTGTAAGGGAACCCTCTCTCTCTGTACATGGTTGTAATTGACCTACATACATTTACATCATATTACATCGCACATGAGCAACCCATGTGTGATGCTGCTCAAGAAAGGGTTGACTGGAGTCGGAGAGTGAGACACAAATTTCCATACAAATAAATTCAAATAAGCAAATGTGGCTTAAGCGAGCCCATTTGTCATTCGTACATTTCAAGTTACAAAGACTAATAATACTACATAGTACATTCTACACTGCTCAAAGTTGGAATGTCAAGTGGCCTGAGGAAAGCGGAGGAATACTTTTCATGTCCACAAACGTTTTATCAAATATGCACGAGTACTAACATGTATGACATTGAGGCATCCAGCTCTCTCATCTCACTTCAGAGTCAGCAGAAATTTGAAGCGGCTCTGGATGGAATGGAATTCATTTTAAGACAGGAGAGCTTATACGCATCACAGGGAGACAAGGCAGGTTTTCAGTTCTTTCGCTCATTTCCTCGCTTCCAGCTAAATCCTTCAGAATAAATTATGGATGGTTTGTGTCTACCTAAATATTGCATTAAAGGTTGAGATTGCGTTCAATACGTCGGTCGGTTGGTCGAGAGTCGAGAGTGAAGTACAATCGAGAAAACAACATAACGCAACCGCGTGCAAATGCATTGTATTCATGCGTAACCAACTATTGGCCATCATCCTGCATGGTTGAGAGCTCTTATTGCGTATTGTAGTGATTTTAGCTGAGTTTTGTATTTTGATGATCCCTTTAACTGCCGCTGGTGCTGGTAGACAGGCGCACCAAAGCTTTTTCTACCCATAGCACAAGGAAGTTGCAATATTTCTTGTCTCACGCAACGACATTTTCCAAAAAAAAAACATCATCTTCTGCTGACTTGCCATCATCATCATCCTGATCATACGTATACTAGCCTATTTATATTAACCACAACAGCCGTAACATTTTGCTCATAAAGAAAGTGTGTTGTAAGTACATTCCCAGCATCAAAACTAATATTGGTTGTGTGGCACATTATGTGCAAAATAGGACGAGACACGAAGCAGGAAAGGATGGAACAGAAAACCGTCGTCTTTCTCAAAATGTCACAATGACATGATACAAACCGATATAGAAAATAAACGGGGTAAAAGCAGCAGTACGGGCTTCTGTTTGCACTATAGACTACAGTCTCGTTCTTGAAAAAAGAAGCGCTGGTAGAATGGCAAGGAATAATGGAGAGAGTAGCAAAAATCCTCGCGGTAACCTCTTCTCTCACAACACAATGCAATGCGCTACTGCGAAGGAGCCGAATGGTGAAAAGAAATGTATGACAGTAGCAAAAGAGGCAGCAAGCCAGGCTCCGACTCTGACATAACAGCTGCAACAATAGAATAAAAAACTGTGATGTGGATATGTGAATGTGACGTAACGTAATGTTGGTTCGTAATATGTTGTGGGCCACACAATTTCCAGTAATAGAACTCCACTTGTCAAAACTCTATGTGATAATAATACTTAAGTTGTGAAAGGATCCACGATAGATATTGTTTGTCATGCAACCCTCAGCCAAGCCCAGGCAATAGAAAAATACACATGAGTTCTCATAGTTTACTACTACACGTTCTCCTGCGGATAGTATCCAAAGTATATAAAAGTCATCTACTCACTCACTCAGTTGTAGAGGTTTTTGTGAGAATTTTCTTCCAGAAAAGCTGACATGTTCAACTATAAAACGGGTTTTGCAAGAAAAGCCCTCCAGAATTTCACGTAATTCCATGCAATCATAATATCACAAAAAGATGACAAAAATGTATATCTTTATACACTCCACATGTGTATCGTATACATTGTACCATGAGCCACCAGCAGGGATGACGACGACGACGAGATTCATTCATAACGGTATATAACTGAATATTCCTCTGGTTTATATGTATCATTTTCTTTTTTATATTTTCTATTGTTGTCCCTACTTCCAGTGGGCTCCATTGCTTTATATATTTTAACTTATTTTTGTGGATATGCCATGCCATGCCATGTCGTGATATGACTTTCCGCTTCCATCCTCGTGGGCGTGTACGCTAACCCAGATCTTTTGAAGATGAATAGATTTTTTTAACTTTTGTGTGTTTATGTTTGTACTGTGAAACTGTGATATGCAGATATAAATTGTATGGTCGGGGTTCCGCTTCTATGAGCAATATAATTTTGTGTGTGTGGGTATAAAATAAGATAATAACATTGGGCTTTATATCGCTACTCAAGCCCATGTATATATGAAGAAGGGGATTTTTGCAAAAGTCCATAATTTTACAAAGTCCACCTCCAGTTCGTAAGTCACAAACAGAAAAGGAGTGGACTGGTAACGCCTTTTGTGGTATGTCTAGCTGAGTCCCTCTGACCTGCACTGCAGCCAGGACGTTTGCCTCCTCCGGAGAGATAATCCTGTTGGAGCTCTCCTAATGACCATTTGTGCCCCGAGTTTGCAAATATCTCTGTGAAAACGCGAGAACAACTCTGGAGAAACCAATTTCACAAGGATGACCTAATTGAAATTAAAAGTAAAAGCTTGCTCGGCTCTTCCCCATGAAACGGATTTCCTTGCGCCTCCTGTATTCAATCCACAAAAGAATACTAGTGAGGAAAAGTCATGTATCCAGCGGTGTTTAGAATTAATAGAAGGTTGGGAATTGCATGGCGGACCGTATTTCGTCTTTCTGGAAATAATTTACCCGCAACGCTGAAACAATTTCGAGATGCTCGTAGGTCCCCCTTATTCAATTCCCATCCCTTTTTTTAGTTATACATACCTCCATACATAATCATGGCATCTACTTTAACTTGATTTCTCAAAAGTTCACCAGAAGCAGCAGCAGCAGTCACTCTATTTCTATTCCAATCCTGATGTCATGACCTCATTGTATTTCAACATGGAAAATTCCATTTTCCCTTCTTGACTCAGTCGAACCTAATTTCTTACACCACAGAACACTCAAAACCACACACAGTCAGTCAGTTACTAAAAAATCAATGTATGCATTGGGATCACAAAAGAAAAGTATACTTTTCCCAGCATTATACTTCTCCTCCAACTCCTACCCAGGCTGAATATCTTTTCTGAGAGAAAGAGCTGAGGAGATAAGAGAAAGTGAGCATTGTATGAATAAAGCCACATCCATATACATATTCTAAAATGAGGAAGAAATAAAATGGTAAAAAGGGAAAGTTGTTATATGCATCCACACGAGAAAAATTGTGGTGGTAGGAGCTTTTATTTTTTCCTTCCTAAACCCTGGGATCTTGAAGAGAAAAGGAAAAAAGGAGAAGAAAAACATGGGATTTCCATACCATCAAAAAACCGCAGAGGAAAGAGCAAGTTACAGGGAAGCACATAAGGAAAGACAGGCCTAGATTCAGTGTGTGTACCGGCGGCGGTTTTTTTCCTGCGGTGTGTATGTGGTGGTATCATCACGTAACAAGTCTGTATGTTACTCGGTATACAAAAGCAAATATCAGATCGGATCCTGAGGCAACCTATATTTGTATCTGCATTTTCTCTGGCTTTTAGCCTTTGGAATCTGAACGTACGAAAGCATATACATACGACCTACAACTCCGCTACACGTACTGCTGTGTGGTTACGTTGTTTCTTAAGAAGTGGCTTAGGAATCAGTAAAGCGACCTACATTTTGATATGCTGCAGCACCCCAGAGCTTTACTTTGGTCCCGGCACCACACCACCAACCAACTAAAGAGTATCGGAGGGCCTGTAAGCGAAATTTAAGAAGGAAAGGAAAAGAATGCATAACATGCACATGAAAGGAAGGACCGGATTATTATTATGCAGGCCAGTAAGCACCATAAACATGCAGCTCCTTTTGCATGTGCTCTTGTGTGATTCCATATGAGATAACTTTTGTGGTATATTTTGCATTCTGGAGGAAAAGTTGGCAGCTGGTGGTGAAAGAAACGTAAGTTATATTATAGACGAAAGGAAAGCCACTTTCCATTCCGTTTAAAGATGGACGAAAATTCGTTGTGTTAGGTACAAATAAAGCAATTTGTTCCTTTAAAAATTTCCAGAGAATCAATATCTTTTGGTGCATTAGCATGGTTCTCTTTGTCAGCAAAAATCATCAGAATTCGTGTGTGGGATTTGGAATTCAGCATCTTGCTCTTTGCATAAGATATTCGGACAGAGGAACAAAATTAGCAGACACGTCTGCTGAGACAAAGAATCTCTTTGAATATACTCTATGGATTTGAATTTATTTGTATTTTGTATATATTTGGTCTTTTTCCTTAGAGGAAGTGCAGGTTTTCTTTCACTTTTTCTCACAAAATATGCATCAAAGTACAAATACAACCTCAGTGTTCATTTACGTATGTTTCATAATAACCAGCCATGCCTCCAGCTCTGCCAATACGTGGAGAAAAGTAGCTTTTGAGTGGTATAATCATACATGCATTGGACGATGCCAGGAGGACATGGACATTGCCTTTGCTACTCGAATCTTCTCTCTCTACCGGTTTTATTACTCCTGCTCATGGCTCCGTGAACTAGAAAATGAGAGGGAAAGTGGAAATCTCAACAAAATCAAGAGTAAACTTAACAAAAAAAAGTTGGTTGGTTGCCTTTTCGCAAGGAGATCAGTCCAACAGAGTGAGTAAGCAAGTGCCTTAACAATGTTGCTTTCACTCCCTCCAGAATGGGATTCCGTATGGGAGAGAACAGGAGCAAGTTTGAGACCGATTGCTCCATAGCACACGTACGTGCGTTATTGCAGAAGCTGAAGCATACCTCTCTAGACATAGGTATAACGATACGACCCGATAAGATTTGGAGTTGAGTGCATGTTTGCTAGTTATATGGTTTGTTGAAGTGCAATGAATGTTACTGCCGCCGCTGTCTGGTTGGTTGCCACCGGAATGTGTGTCCTTTCACCAGAAACAGAGAGAAAGACGGAATGAAGGACTGGAGAGCGGCTTGATAAGACAAGCTGAAGTAGCTCTGTCGCATAAACACTAGAAAGCCGCTGCCATGATGGGAGTGTGACGGTTTTCTTGTTGACGTGCCTATTATAAAAGGGAGGCTGAATCATGGAGGCTGTAATACCTCTTCTTGGAAAGGTCTCTCGATGTCAGCGGAACAAATCTTGAGTGGAGCGTCCTACAACGTGCAGTTTATTCACATGCCTTACTCCATAAAGTTAAGGTTGATATACACTGCTCCGGAAGTATATTCGTTGAGTTTCAAGCACAAGTCAAACAAGAAGTGAGTTCTTGTAATGTAAACTGAAGTTGGAAGTAGGAGAAAGCAGCGCGAGGCAAGGTCTTCCCTGTCATTTTCTCTTATAAGGAGGATTTGCAGCAAACACAGCTAATAATATAATGGCTTGCACTATGCTGATGATGATGATCGTGATCGTGAGCTCACGGAAGAGTGGAACTAGTGGCCAAATGAAAGAGTTAAAATGCATGTCTGGAGAGAATGAAACCTATGATTACTGACAAGTTTTTAAGAGCTCTGGCTCAGACTCTAGCAAAAACTGCAACTAACTGTCTTCCCTCCATAAGTCTTTACGATCAGCTCTCAAGTCGAATTTAATACCATGTGCAAGTTGTGGAAAAAGAGAGAAAAGGAGAGATGGAATGTTGTGAGCCTTTTAATCGCCCAACTTGTAACTTTCCAACTTTTCAACGTTTGAAGCATTGTGAAAACAAAACCAAACCTCAAACCACGTAACAGTCTATACATCCGTGGTGGTAAGGTATACATATATGCATAATATGCAAGAGACTTATCCCTCCTTCTTTAGTAACATCATAGTTGGATGAAACTATTCATTCACAACCTTATCGTTATAATGCACTTTTCCGTAATGTGTTTCTGTAGCATTCAAATCTTTGATAGCTGATCTTCTCTATTTGCCTTGCATCGCACTGGTTTTTGGATGAAATGAACAAGTTTGTTTCATTTCACTTTGCTTCCCCAGCAAATGATCGTACGTGAAGACAGTGTACCTACGGAATTAACTGAATTGAGCCAGATACCAAGTTGTTGAGCTTGAAAATACCGTAGCAAATTACAGAACATAAGCTGAGTTACTATAAAGCTAGACAGAAATAGTTTCAGTTAGAGTGCACAAGAAAAATATTCCTAAAGCGATTTTCAGTTTTGTATTAAAGTAAATCAGACTTAACCGTTCTTTCTCAACTGCATGGTTGTGTACCTTCTTGTCTATTTATATATCCATTATCTGCTGCGAACATATTCTGCGTAAAATTTTCTTTGAATTTCCTTGTTAGATCAACTCCCCAGGGAAGAAGTGAATTTATATAAACTGCTTACCATCCAAACAATCATAACAACTGATGTACATTTCATATACCTCCACAACAGGAGCCTAATGGGAACTTTCAACTTGTGTGTAACTGCGCGTAGTTTACTCATAGCCATATCATTTCTTCTCTAGGCTCAGGAAGGACTACTTACTTACAGACGCATTGTGATGATCACCCTTTTGTATTCCCCTTTCCCAAATTCCACAAGAGATTTTCATTTCCTGAAATCAAACCTCAAAAAACAACAGCGCAAATTTTCAGTTTTCTCA
This sequence comes from Orchesella bifasciata, assembly GCA_034697805.1. NCBI lineage: Eukaryota > Metazoa > Arthropoda > Collembola > Entomobryomorpha > Orchesellidae > Orchesella > Orchesella bifasciata. The sequence goes on along the minus strand of JAQGAP010002693.1, from coordinate 4,703 downwards.
ACAGACAACTAAAGAAATTATGAGCGTTATGCTGTTCTCCGTGTGTGTTTGCTTCAGGGAAGAAATACGGAAGTTGTCTCCTTCCTTTCTGCAACAAGGAATTTTCGACTGAAACTAGAGGGGAAAGAGAAAATAATAAACGTAGCGCAGTAAATATTATTCCCTCACTGCTCCTCTCACTTTCCCAGTTAATATAAAAAGGAGTAGCTCCCCAGCAGCTCATGATAACAATTTCTGACCCTCTAGGATGTATAATGTCCACGTAAAGTTTAGCCCTCGCCTAACTATCCACATCCGGTTGTAGAAAGTGAAGTTAATTTTTAGTACACGATGCTGCTATATCCTTAGAAAGCTCCGTCTCTTAACTTAAGTATTTTTTATGCCGTTGAGAAAGAGGGAAGGCTGTACATTCCTCATGTTTTCTGTTTTTCTTATTCATCTATTTATGCTCTTCTTCCAACACTAAATGCTAGTCTGTCCTGTCCTGATTCTTTTTCTTGGGATAAGTCTCTCCTCGTCTCCAAACTCGAAAAAGGAAGAAAGAAGTGAAAAAGTTCAAGTGAAAAGGAGAGACAGTTTCACTTAAGGGGAAAGCGTCTGAGCTAACTAAGTGGATGGTACTTTGGGGATCTTGTCGTCTTGTTGGCTAAGAAAAAACCTCGCACTCCAAATTATACCAGAGAACGTCACTATTAATATGTATGTACGTTGGAAGTCTGTATATTACAGTACATTAACAGACACAGTTTTTGAGGAACAGTTTTCTCTCGCAAGTTGCGAGTAGTTAACCTCGTATACAATATAAAAAGCAACTAGTTTCAAGATGATGATCAAGATAGTAGTGTGTGCATCTTTTAACCCAATACTATATACAAAAAGTATCCTTGGCCTATCCTTGTCTATTATCTATGTCTCAATGAGCTTTTAAAGGAGACAAGAGATGAGGTTAGCGCCCGTCTATCTCACACAGTTTCTCTTTTTCTTGACTTTAACAGACAGTCTGACGACCATTCTTCGTAAAATGTTCCCCACAACTGCTTTGTACACACATGAAGTAGTCTGTAAGGAAAAGCCAACCAAACCAAACCACATGGCAATAGTGGCAACTGCAATTTTCGTCAAGGGTTTCATTTTCTCTGCAATTTCTTGCAACGTTTTCTACTGCTTCTATAACCTCACACAACCAAACTCGGCAAAAAAGACAAGCTTAAAAAGAAGAGGAGGACGGGCAATGAGAAAAGTAGAGAGTATGAAACCTCAAAAGAGCCGGCTTTGGTTTGATGATGGTTCTCTTTACTTGTGGCCAACTCTTAAGTAGCAGAAGTAGTAGGTGCTTATGTCTAATATACAAAAACACTGCAATGGTAGTAATGCTAGTTTCTCACGACATGTGTGAGTGTGCCGTACATACATATACCCAAGTCCGTCCTTTGTGAACTCTTGGAAAATAAAGTAGGGAAGAAAACAAGTCATTACTAATTTGTGAGTCTTTTAAATTGGAAGAAAACCGCAATAGCAGCAAGGCTATCTTTATTCCACAGATTTTGTCATGTGGCTTTTTAGTGGTGTGGCGTGTGTCCATTTCTTACATCCTGAGTGTGCATTTCTACATGAATTTTATAGTGTCCAATTGTCCGCCTTAAATGAAGAAAAATTCTTTACAATGAACATGTGCCCAGCCTTTCTCGTTAATGTGGAACGCAGTATAACATACTTCCTTTCAGAAATGGCTTTCCCACTGGATACTATAGCGTACTTATCTGTGCATTTGGATAAAAGCTCCATAATCGTTGTTATTGTCATTATCATCTTTTCATCTCATCTCATCGTCAGCAAAGGAAGTGCAGAGATGCATTAGTGTGAGGAGGCAAGACAGCCTCAAAATGGAAGTTTTCCTTTGTGAGCAAACTTTCCGCTTTCGCAGAAAATTACCTAATGTTGCATTATCTCCCAGCCAATCCTTTCTCTACGAGTAGTTTACCCATCGTGGCCTTGTTGTCGAGCATAGCTTAATTTTTTCCTGCCGAAAAAAAACTGTATTTTACTTGCTCACTTCCTTTTCCTTCACTTAAGTTCCTTCCTCCAACAAATGTCTCTGCTCGTTTATGTCCTGTCATCAAGAACAATGGGATGAGCAAATGAGATGCAATCTTGTTGCGACAAAGTTTAGGCAAAAATGTGGAGCTGGGGAAGAAGAGCTCATAGTCATGTGCTCCGAGAAGAATGAAAGGGAGATTGGAAAGGAAGAAGTAAAACGAATCCCAATATTATTAAGTCTAAATGGAGCACTTGTATTTACTTTGTCCTCCTGTTTTTCGAAATAAGTAGATGAAAGGATTTTTTCTCTCTCTTTGTTTCCCCATTTCCTTTTTGTAAAACTTGTTTCACGGAGGGAGGAAGTTAGGTATGATTTTTCGGAATTTTCGTTCCTGGCCTTTTATTTGTAGTTTGATAAAGTAGTACTGATAGCTCGGAGAAATTGACAGGAAGTCATCCATGTGTTGAGTTGAACACTCGCTAATAACAACACAATGTTCAAAGGAATTTTACCTAAAAAGTACACAACTTTTTACCCGTCCTGTTGAGAGTGCTTTACCTTGATGTTCTTGTCATTTTTTGAATATCTATTTTCTTTGTAACGCTCCGACATTGATGAGCAACTGATTAGAGTTTACAAAAAAAACTTTGTTGGGAGCAAATTGGACTTACTGATTGGGAATTTAAACTGCCATGAATGCTGTGCCCTTTGTGTTAAAGCAAACGATTATTTTCTTTTCAAAATGTAAACTATATTATGCAGGACTCTAAATCAAATTGATTGTGATTGTCAATACTTTGTTTTTTGTTTCAGGAAACTTCTCCGTTACCGTCGTGGGCTTAAATTGTGTTTATTTGAAGCAAAGGACAAAAGGAGCCATTTATTGTAAGTTTTCATTTCAATCACTGTTCTCCCTACTACTTGCATAATATTCATATCTTGAGCTAGTCACTTAGCTGTCAACTATTTCAAGTTTCATGAGTTTTTCCTTTCTCCAAACAACCAACTTTGTTTGTTCTACGGAGGAGACGGAGACCGTCTTCCGGAAAATGGAGTTTAATAATAATGACAATGACACGGGTAAAATCGAAACAATAGTCATTTTCATTATTTCGTCCAACAGTGAGTGTTGGTTAAAGCTTTTCCTTTTGATGCTAGAGTGAGAGAGAGGAAAGGGGATATGAAAAGAAAGTTGATAGAGTTTCGTGGTGGAAAAGTGGTATTTGAGGTGATGGTGGTCGCATTGATCACGACGAGTGGCAACAAACCAAGTACTGCTCACTAGTCTTGTCAGAGTCAGTCTGTGAGCATCCAATCCAATATTTGTAAAAGGCACAGAGCACACGATTGTGCATGTTGGTTGCTGAGATCACAAGTTTCATTTAAAATGAAATGAGTACTGCGACTCTCACACACCATGAGTCAGCTTATATTGGCAAATATGCATGATAAAGGCCGGGTATTATTATTCTTCCGATTGTTTGCTTGTGTGCACCAGAATACAGGAAATGGAGTGGAATTGAAAGCAAATATGCATAACACAATGGATATCGAAGCATACAATACATACATTCTTCGTCTCTCCATAAATTTGTATTGGATGGTTCTGGTTGTAATAGTGTATAAAGTATTCCTATGTGTTTTACCTTTTGCCACCAGTATTCAGATCTGAGAGTCCTTTCAATTTCCTTTGCCACATCAGTATCAACCAAAAACATCATGATCGTCACATCCACATCCCATCTTTTGAAATCATTGGCAGCAGGAGCCGAGCAGCAGCATCTTCAAAGTTATAGTTACTTTTATATGTAATAGCTCCATTTCCAGCATTTGCTCACTTACAGTAACTGCACCAGTGTTAGATGGGATATGTATCCTCCTCCCCGAGCAAGATTTGAGATTCTCATTTCCAGCGTTGTAGTGGATCTCGTTGGTTGACAATGTTGACATAGGACACCCAGTCTAAACCCTTTGATGATTGTGTATTTACAAAGGATTATGGTCTAATAATCCTGTGTCTGTTCTCCTTTGACAACTATTGTGTGGTTAAGAATTGTTTGCATGGGATAGCTCAAAAGGTGTGAGTGAGCACGGAGGAAATGGGATATTTCTACACAGTATTGTCCAAATACCTTGTAGAATTTGTCGAATGCTCTTTCTCTCGTTTACAAATTATCCAGCATTTCCCATTTTAGATTTTCCTCTCGTTTTCATCACACACAAAGTACAAAGCCGTTGAAACGCAGTTCACCGAAAAATGCACATGGAGAGCGGCCGTAGTGTGCCAGCGATCTGTCCTCAACGACCCTAAAATTATTTTGTTTTAACATGGGTAATCTTTGAAGGGTGTAATCACTCAAATATACATAGCTATAAGCTTATTCATCGATGACACGGCTCACTTTTACAAGGCTTGTTGAAATGACCGGAATAATGAATGAGCGGAAAAAATGAAGTTGAATCATCATTGAAACAGCAGGGGAAAGACAGATAGAAAAATTAATTACATTTACAACGTCATAAAATACGCTAGTCTAGCATACATTGCATTTTGTTTGAAATGCGCAGCAAACAAGATATTATATGCATGTACAGTACAGCTGATCCCAGGGTCAGGCAGCTCTTATAGAGCATCATGCATATAAGCGGTGCACTTCTTTATATA
>JAQGAP010002692.1:0-14347 GCA_034697805.1 Orchesella bifasciata | reverse complement strand
CTAATACCCAAACTTCTCTCTCCTCTGCATCTTTTGCTTGTAGATGAAACACTTTTGCATCAACAGTTATCGTAAAATTAGCATCTTCCTCATCGTCTATTCCTAAAACAGCTCCTTGAAGGCGAATGCAGCCACGCCTTACACCTCTCCGCATCTTCTCTTTACTCTGCAAAGCAGAAAGATTTTAATGATATACAGATTAAAATTTTATTCTTATATATTTTTTATGCTACTAAATTAAAATACTGAATACATAAAATGAGCTTAGGGTTTTTGCAAATAATCTGCATATATTTTTATCTGCGTTCTTAATTCCCCAACTAAGCCGTTTAAAGTATTACTGACACTCAAAATATAAAGCCAACTACACAATATTGCATGCTAAGAAAGTAAAACCGTTTACCGTATAATATGAGAGCAATCCTGTGTTCTCGTCCAAAACAAACCAACGAAACTGCCATCCTTTCATTACATTAGTCCATTTGCTAAGGGGTCCTTCCATTAGCGCAACTCCTCCTACAGTAGTAGTTAAACTATGTATGAAGTTTTATACACACACATTTATCCGTAGGCAAATACTTTGAAAAAACTTGACATACCAGAATTTTGAATTGAAGTCAATCCAGGTATTCCTAGCAGCCCCTGATGTGTAGCACTGTTAGGAATACCAATGGCTGACGTCGACGAAGCCATTGTTGTAATAGTGATCCTTTACTAAAACTCTAAATTATACAGATAAAATGAGGCTCGTGCCTGTCATACACAAAACACAAGAATACTAATTTCCAAGAGAAAGCTAATAGATACTTGACTCTAGTAATTCTTCATAATATATAACAATTTTTATAATCATGCCAGTTCATAACCTTTATAGTCTATAAATATGCTTCGAAGCTCGATGTTAAAAAATCCCAAAAATATCAGAGCTGAGTTTTTATACTAAAGCCAACACCCGCAGTTTTCAGCTCTAATTGAATTGGGATATTTTAAATTACAAAATCTAAGCCATAAGCTGTAGATTTACTGCACTACTATTATAAAATCATTGGCACCTAAGAAATTCCTGTATGTTGAACACTTCCTAATAATTACTACGTTCTCAAGAAGTTAATGTAAGCTTATTCCGTTTCGATATCCTCCATTCGACTCCACAGTAATCACAACGGTGTGGTGAAAGTTTTTACAGATACACACATATTTTGCACATTACGCAGTTACATCCTTATTACCAAAAATCTACCAGTTTTACGTTCCTAATTTTTGTTACTAATAATTTTACAAGTTTGGCTTGCGCTAATTTTTAATGCTGTGCTACGTAATGTTATAGGAGTATTATGTATGAAAGTATGAGTGTGACAGCTGCTTACTTGCATACACTCACAAATTTCCTCTATCGCATTATCCATATTCGTAGGATGATGATGATTGAAAGCTCGTCAGTCAGATTAAAGCAACTATGTAAAGTGAAATACAATCTCTTTCTGCAACGCTTAGTTCATAAACAGATCATTATACTCAAGTGTCCATAAACACAAAGAGATGGTCTTGGTTCGTCGTCTCCCAACTCATCATCTCTCAAAACTCTTTCACTCTATTGAACCCACACGATTGATCTACTAAAAACGATTCTAAAACTTTAATTATTACTTGTTCTTGATCCTCCTACCTACTCAACTGACGATATCACAAGGCACAGTTAACATAAATGTGGGCACAAGAAGCTACATAAACTGAAGAAGCGGAAGCATGCACATTTTCCACAAAAATATAGCATAAAAATGTTTACGTAATATAATATTCCTACACGTGTTTTTTCACAACTACTCTTCTACGTGCACTTTTTTGCATTACTGCTCATCTACCGGAACTAAAAAGTGCTTTTATATTTTAGGCAACAGATTTTCAAAACTTTTTGATGATAAACATGCTGCATTTTATGCGCAAGTTGCTGCAGATGCTGAGTTGTACATAAATTAGCACAGTAAAAAGATACGGAGCGACATGCACTTTTTTGGAGGTGACAAATTTCGCAATTTGGCATAAACATAAAAACGGTATGTACCAACCGTTATAGGCACCTCTGGTACACACACCATGTACTATGGTTTTGTATGATGTTTGTTGTGCATTAAAGAGAGAAAGTAATCCAAGAAAGGCTCTTACCAGAAGCTTCCAACCAATGCGTCAATGCGGATTTTTAAAATAATTCCTCGACCTTTTGGTAGTGGTGGTGGGGAGTTGTTGGCTGGTTTATCAGCATTGCTGCATAATAATTAAGAGAGAAACTGAATCGGGAAAAACTGCATCACACATCACATCTCGGAGCAGCTCAAGATCAGATGATCCTGGGTCCTGATATCATCATGCACTAAAGACTACAATGGGGAAACGGAAGGATTGAAAGTGTTTTCACGTATACCCAACTTATTAGCCATCCACATCCAGTGCTAATGCTAACACTTCCCCATTTCTCAGAATTGTGATGATGATGATGATGACATTGTATTGTATTGGAGAAAAGGAAGGAATGAGGATAGGTATATATTATATGCATACGTATGGTTTGGCAACTGTAATAGTAATGTGTAGTATAGTCATAGACATTTTATGCTGCAAAAGATTGAGCAAAGACGGTATAGAAAGCTGCACCCAGCCAAGTTACCTTTTTTATTTGTATTGTTTTGTAGTGTTAGATTTTGTATTGTATATTAATAAGGATAGCTATCGTGGTGCAGTGCAGAGTAATATGGTTTTAGAGCGACAAGCAGGTTGGAGTTGGAATTGGAAATGTAGCGTTTCTGTTTCCGTCTTTTGGTTTATGTTCACCTCTTTTGTAAGGAGCTATTGAAACATGCAACTTTTTACCTATAGAACCAACCTCAACATGCAATGCTCACGATCAGGATCTTTGTTTGGAGCTCATATGTATCAATCAATGTATGGAAATGGAACGGAGAATGAATAGTAATGATTACGAGTGTGGTGATTTTGTTGTGGTTTATAGATCGCTATGGTCATTTTTTATACACGCTTCCTATTATTGTGGGTATTGACCCGTTCACTTGGAATTGGTCCAATGCATTGGAAGATCTGGTGATCCTTTTCTGCGTTCCCCTTGGCACATCCGCTGGACTATCCACAAAACGCATATTTACATTCTTTCCATAATTGGATTCATGCAGAATTATCTGGCTTAGGTTGAAGGTATCCATCAATCTTGTTTTCAGGTCACCTTTTGCATTTGCATGAGCGGACGCTCCCAACATTCAACATTGTGGCTGGATATTAGATTACCGGAAATGCGAAAATGAATGAATCCACAGACGAGGGGCCTTGTATTTACAGTGATAGCTTTTGCTCGTCTGTGGAATGAATCTAGAAAGGTTACTTCATATGAGCTTTTGCTTATCATGCTTACATTTTCAAATGATCAACCAACCACAAATCTTGAATGTTCTTACATTCCAAGATTCTGTACTTCTACCAAGGTGGATAGACACATATTTTTACCATAATGATCGGTTGCAGGATTTATGAGTGTATGCATATTAAAAAAAGTAACGTAATTCAATAAAATCCGAGACATGCATTGCATCTGCAGCATATCATGATTCTTGAATGAAATGACGCAAAACCCAAAGCAAAAGTGCTTTTGCAGATGAAAGGGGTGTTTAGAGATATAAACTGGAAACCGGTAAACTCCGATGGTTTGCCAACTCAACTTGCAAACATAAAGTCCGAATTGGAGTGAAGACAGGTGACAGATAAACAAAGTTCCGTATGTGATGTCTACTCCAATTTGTTTTTAGTGTAGTTCCCCTTAAATCATTGGATATCTGGAAAGCGAGATTTCAGAAGAAATAGGTTTTGCTTGGTAAGCCTGAGTAAGTCTCGGTCATCCATTCAGAGAAAGCCAGACCTCTTGCAATTTGTAGGGAAGCATGAGGCCCATGTAATCACTAATTATGTATAATTAAAAAATTCCGATTTTTGTTATTTCAAGTTACGACTAATTCTTGCCCGGACCGGAACGTGAAGACCAGTGATCAGTTTTCCTGTTACCGACACCCTTGACTAAATTATTACTTGCTAAAAATGTAAAAGCTATTTCGTTCAATAATCCACGGACGGACAAGTGATTAGCTGGGAGCAGCCGGGTGGTATTCTGACAATCTTATTTGTCAGCATTTTGTAGTACTACGACTGCTGACTGCTCTTTGCGGTTGAATGACGATAATGATGCCCCGGTCCAGAAAGTCTTCAATTTTAAATGATTACGATGGGAAAGCAAGCTTTGAGCCGCAGGAATTTTTAGCAGAGGAGTTTTCAGTTGATGAATTTATTCAGAATAAACGTACTCGTGTGCCATTAGATGTGCTGCGCGATGATTTGGGCAGCCATTTAAAATTTTTACGATCGTCCCTCATTGAACTGATTAATCAAGATTATGGACAGTTTGTTAATCTTTCTTCAAATTTGGTTGGTCTTGATGGAAGGATTCAAAATATAGTTGGACCTCTGCATCGAGTAAAAAATGAGTTAAATGTAAGTCGTGTGAACTGTAATAAATTTATTATCTCGTCTCGTGTACTCGTGTTAAACTAATATCTCGTCTCTTTATTTTAGGGATATATACAGTCCTTGGATAGCAATATTGAGTCACTTAAAGGAGAGCTGAATTTGAAGAGGGAGATTCGTGAATCAAAAAGACAACTCCAACTACATAAAATGGCCTTACTCGCAATTGAATCATCGGAGAAGCATATACGACGTGTTCCAGTAAATGTGGTAACTGAAGACGATTTTTATGCATTATCGTCATCCTGTGAAGAAATCGCCAACGCACAGTTCCTTATTCAAAATTGTAGAGACTCGCCAATGTCTTCCGACGTTAAGAAAGTAAGGGCTACAAAAATTTATATACTGATTACTTTTGTATGTTCATTTTGAGTAATGAATTTGTTTTTTTAACATTGTATTTATAGAGACTGAATTCTTTGATTGATGATGCATTAACTCGAATGAACGCATTACTAAAACGTTATTCTGTCAGGGCGGATGGAGGTAGCGTTAAGAAAAGTGAGTTGCTTGTTACAACGTTGCTCTACTTATATGTAGAGTTGCAGAGAGTTTCTGAGGCGGAACGGATTTTCGTTTTAAATGTTTTAAAACCCGTCTGTGATGAAATTTTGGCCAAGAAAGGAAATATTGCGTCATTATTGGATGAAGTTGAAAAATTTCTCGTGGATTCTCCAACAATCAAAGTTTCTAAACAGCTAGAAGAGCTTTCATGGATGTCGAATTATCATTTTATTTCGAACTGCGTATTGCCACATGTAATTGGAATTCTAAAGAAGCACTTTCCGCATATATGGTCACCTTCCAATCCAGATACTTTCCACTCGAATTGGATACGGTGTGAGACGTTCATAAAGTTTCTAGAAGACATGATGCCTTCCATTGAACATTTGGAAATTTTCAGAGAAACTGAAACACTAAAGGATTTTATTTCAAAATGGCAGTTCCCAGTGTATTTTCAACTCAGGTAATTAATGATGATGATATGATATAATTTGAAGCATTGTTTGTAATGATTAGGTGATGCCTCAAAACGGTTCTCCAGATTTTGGTTTGTTAGTAGTTCTACCCGGTTTTACACTTTATATTACTTCCAGGTTCCATTCATTAGCCGTTGAGCTAGAGTCAGCTCTGGATGATGTAATTACCCCTTGTGCTACTTCTGACTTTAAATTGGATTCAACTCGAATCATGATTAAAGTCCTGAAGCAGGTAATCTCATTTTTGCCATTGCTCGATAAATTATTTTAAACCATTGTTTTGCTTACAACTATATCTACTAAAAAGTTAACTGATAAAATTCATTTTTGGCATTTCAGTGTTGGGACGCTGATAAAGTATACATTCAGTATATTTCTGGAAGATTTTTGAAAGCCAGTGCCTTGATAGTATCTAGATATATCAAAGCTTTGGAAGCTGAAGTGTCTTCAAAGGAAGATTTAGCAATAACAATGCTTATAGACATTTACTGTGATCTCAAATTAGCTGAGTTAATTGTACAGCAAATAGTTTCTGAAAAGTTACATTTCCAGCTTGGAACGCTTCCTTGTGCAGTTGTCAAAGATGCCTCTAGTCCTTCCCTTATGAAGTTACCTGTGGCTGCAGACAACTTTTTGAAAGATTTTCAGTGGCAGCATGCTCGTCTGTATATAGAAAACCGAATCATTCACATCACTATTTCCTCAAGCTCATCCAGTATTTCATTAGTAACAGAGGTGCCTAGATTATACCGAAGAACTAATAGAGAGCTTCCTACAAAGCATGGGGAGTATGTGGAAAGCATACTGCAGCCAATAAGTAATTTAAAAACTACGGTTCAAAGTTCCCATCAAGGAGAACTGTGGGACAGTGTGGGGTTTAATATTGCTAATCAAGTCTGTCAGAGGTATGTATCTTTAGCATTACAACTGTCGAACTCTAGGCTAGGCAGGTGATCTATCTAGTTTCGTCTTAAGCATATTCATTTTTATGGTTCTACAGGTATAAAACTCAAGTTGATGAAGTGCTAACATCTGTACTCAGAATGGAAGAAAGTCTGAAACGGTTGAAGAAAGTCAAAGGACAGACTGCAAGTGGGTCAGAAAATAATAAAGTGCTTTCAGATGATGACAAGATTCGAAGACAAATTCAGATAGACATTAATTATTTTACGCAGCAGGTTTGTGAAATTGTTCTATGAAAATACAGCGTTTAAATGTATATAGCAATGGATATCGAAAATCAATTTTTAACTATTTTACTTTGATATGCTCCACTTTCAGATGCACACATTTTTTCCTTCTGTGGATACTGCGACATTGGTTAGCATGTTTGACAAAACAAATGGTACATCATAGCGATTTCTGATTTCAATAAAAAAAATTACATTAAATTTTCAACTTTACTTGTATAAAAGTCATTATTACGTTTCAAAAAACATCAATGCTTTTTTTTTACGTCAGTGATTTTACAATTTTTGAAAAAAATTAATCCGAGTCTTCTGAAGACGAAGAAGATCCAGAAGATGAGCCCGAGCCTGAGCCTGAATCAGAGTCTTTAACACTTCCTTTCGGTGTACCCCTTTCAGAACCTGATGATGCATGATCTTTGTCGCTTTCATCGCTAGTGATTCTTTTCACCACTTTTGGTTCTGGTTTTCGCTCTTCTGTAAACACATAATAGTAAGATAAATAAGTCTTGTTATTTAATTTTTCAGGATCTTAAGTTTAGGTTGCAAACTTACCGGTATCTGATTTGTCTGAATCCGAACCTCCTGAACTGGCGTCTGAATCTTTTCCAGTTTTCTCCTCGACAATTGATTTTAGTTCATCCTCAACATCTTTATCGACCTCTGCTTCTGCTTCCACGTCAGATTTCTCGATATCCGATTTTTTCTCTTCCTCTGGCTCTGATTTTTCTTCTTCCTCTTCATCCTCTTCCTGCAAGGGCTCCAGCTCTCTTTCTCGTTTTCTCTGGAATTTGTAATCCGAAGATGTTAGAGGAACGTGTTTTACACACAATTTTGTATTCAGTTGTTGGTTTGGGCCACGTGTTCGACGTTTACTGAGTCGAACTCTGCAAATTTCATAGAAAAACGCTGATAGAGTATGTACATTACTTTTTACATAAACTATGGTTTAAGTTTCACCGAATTTAGTACCTCGTCTCCAATTCATTGTAGAATACTCCGTTTTCACGTATAACGAAAAAGTAATTTTCTTCGTAACCCTTCGTCGCTTTACTTTTTACATTCCAATTGTACTCTCTTGCCATTCTATATTCATACACATCAGTGTCCTTATACTCTTGTTCGTCATCTTGGTCCCGTTTCCTTTTCGTTAAGGTTTCTTCTGTTGGTAAAAAGTAAGCGACAAACTGCTCCCCACTTTCATCCATAACACCTCTGTAATAATACAAATAAAATAAAAATGGTAAAAATTTGCGACATTTAAAGTATTTAAATAGAACCAACATATAATGTCAAAGTCAACAAGTTAGAGCTCAGATATCTGTTGCATTGTTCCCATTAGTATTCAGTCACTCTTTCCCAGGTCGCCACTACAGCATGCCGGAGCTTGTTGAATACGTTCGATTCAATACATGGAAAGCATAAATATGCTCTCAACATGAAAGAAGAACTGCATTCAATCAGTGCTGGCTCAACGTAATGTGTAGTTAGCTAGAAGAACTGTGACGGAGGACATTCAACCTCGAATTCGCCTTTGTTCAATCATCGCTCTTAGGCATACAAATTGTAAATGTAGCTTTAATTATTACAAAGAGAATTAGATCGTACCTAATCATAGCTTGCGACATTTCCTCCAACTGAGCAGGTACCGAACGCCCAACAGGAGCAGGATCCGAGTCAAATATAACCTATCATACAAAAATTCACAATTGACAATTGAATTTTTCGAGGAATTGGTCCGTCCTAATACAAATCTACAACAAGACATGAATTACAAACCTGTGCACACGGGTATTTCCAAAGGGCGAAATCAGGGAATACGGGAAGCACTTCAACGGGTACAACACCAGGTTTGGCAAAATGACTGTCTATTGGCATCATGGCGTCTTCAAATGTCTTTTTAATATTTGAAATCTACAAAAAAAAATTAAATGAAATACATACATTATTCTGATCTCTAAAAGATTGAAAGCTATTACAGCAAAATATTTGGTGAATTCATAAAGTCTTATATATACCTGGGAATCCCTATCCATATAATGCATTTCCTCCTTAAGACTCTTCTTAATTGAATATCCAACCTTGGCTTCAACCTTTTCAATAGTTTGAGGTTGAAACCTGGTCTGTTCAGTGGAAATATATTCTGTTCTACGAAGCCAGGACACGCTCTTGGCGTGATGTCTACTTCGCTTTTGATTTTTCTGCAGTAAATTGTCATCTTCCAAAAGTCTTTCATCCTTGGACTCAAGATGTAGTGACGCATTAGGAGGCGCACTATACGCATTTGGTATAACTAATTCAACATCCACCCCTAAATCTGGTTCCGTTAAGACTTCATAAACGTAATTTCTTTCCAACGATGTTGTGGAGTAAGTCACAAAGCGATTTGAACCAAATGGGTATGCGATAAACTTTGGATCAAACGGAAGATCGGGAAGTGTGTTGCTGTATTTAACCCTCGTGACCAGCTCGGATCTAAAACATAAAAATAGCGAACTCAGCAACTAAATCAGAAATTAAAGATTGACCCTTTGAATGGTGGCATTTATCTTTTTACCTTCTATCTGATGAAGATCCACCGATGCTAGGTCGAGCTGGTCTCTTTTCACCCTGATTTTGTATTGTGGGAGTTGGAATTGGTGACATTTTAAATCAGGTTTCAACGATAACCCAAAACAAAACTAGCACTGCTAATTAAAAAAGTTAGCTTCTATAACGCTTGTTCCACACACCGGCAAACAGCACAGGATCGTAAGATGCGCCTTGCATTCGCATACTACGTATTGATTTTATTCTAACCCAAACATTTAAACATAATTACAAATTACACAAAATTATTAATCTCCTTCTATTTTCACAAAGCATTTTTTTAAATGTTTACAGCGCTCCAGTTTTACCCTACGCCACAAAGCGATGTGGAGCACAATAAGATGCATATAATACCTTTTCGGCATATCACACGAGTATCTTATGAAAATATACATGAAAGGAAGGAACGGATATTCCATTATGTATAACATATGCATAACACTGCTTCCCGTGTGGTCACTCACGTCCTTGTAAAAAGTACATCTCTATACTTTTACAGGATACTTGAAATGTACACCTTGCTTGATGCATTGTCACAGACGCCGTTTCTTTCCATATCATGCATTTCTTAAGTGATACATATTGCATTGAATATGAAACCAATATTTGATAGACTTCTTAACTTTGAAGGCATTTTGTTGTGGATGATTTATTTTGATTTTAATGATTGTTTAACCGGAAACGAGAACAGTTTATGCTTAAACACTGAAGCTTCTCAGTTAATGTCTGATACCGAACCCGAGCTGCTGGCCAAACGTTTGCTCTTTTTCTTATCAATTTTTTCCTTCTTCGTTAACTGAATAATGGGAGGGATCTTGTGTTTTAACTCTTCAGGCGGAGCTTCAACCTTTATCGTCACCGTTGCATCAGATTCTTCCTTTGTAATATGTCCTTCGTCAACGTGGTATACTTTGTTAGTGACTTTTGATGTTTTGTCTGCCCTTCGCTCAGCCAACTAAGGAAGTACAATAAGTTGACCATTTAGAATAACTGTAGGAAAGAATGTTGTGATTAGTTGAGAGTGGACTATAACCGTACTGTGACTAGTTGATCGTACACTTCCGGATAACCCATAATGGCTTCTTCAAAATCCTCTCGCTCCAGTCGATACATGTCACAATAGCTTGTTGCAACCACGGTTGCATTTCTTCTCTCATTCGTGATAAGAGCAAGTTCCCCGAAAAAGTCACCATCTCTCAAATGGGCAACGGCTTTACCGTTTGGAGCTAGAACACTCACGGCACCGTGTTCAATGAAATACATAGAATCTCCAACGGTGTGAGCACCTATTACAACATCTTGTGGAAGGTACACCTGCAGAGAAATTTTTTCATGGTGAAAGGTGAATGAAAGTTTGCTTTCTCTTTTGCAGTTTATTATTAGGCATTGAAGATTAGTATAAGTTTGCCTCAAACTGCAACCGCCCAACAATGTTCTGAACAATTGCTGTTGGCAGCCCATGAAATAATGGCACCTCTTCAACCAAACGTCGACAATTGAACATTTGCAATTCTTGGCGCAACACGTCAGAGACACTTTGAAGGATGTTCACTTCATTGAAAAAGTTACGACGATACCGATGCTCATAGTACAGCATGACACGACTTTGCAGCTCCTTTGGAATTTGTTTGAATCGCAAGTATTCTGACACCTTCACAAAATCATCAAATGAACCACAACCACAATATGAATCTTATTGAAACTGTATGAAAAACTGTGACTTACACAAACTGCTTAAGTATACTTATATCCACCAACCTGATTCAGAACTTCTGCATATTTTTTCTGCGCCACATCAACATTTATCAAAATACTTGACAAGTTTCCAATGAAAAGTGCAAAAAATGTTGCTCCACATATAATGCTAAAAATGGTGCAGAGTATGTCTTCAGTTTCACGAGGTACTTCCGCCCCATATCCCAAACATGCCTACTTGAAATGTTCCATCAAAATTCTAGTTGCTTTATTTTTCAGAACTTTAATTACTTACGTCCACCATTCTCGTAAATACTTATTGCTTCAGGTCTTACCATATTAGAAATAGCTCTGAGTACACAATTAACGTACTTCACTCCAACGGGCTCATTCCACAAGTCTAGACGGGTAACCCAGCTTAACGGCTTTGGTGGTGAACCATTTGTTTGGCACATGTCGGCTACAAGGTAGTGAAGACAGCCTATCCAATGCAACGTAAAGAAGATCGTTACATGGAGGTTGATCACGCGTATGTATAGGGTATCTATCATGTAAGCCTGTAAACGTTAGTAAATTCTGTTAAACATTTAACGCTAAACACTTATAGCGCATAATGTCTCCGTATCATAGGTCGGAATATTATGGAAATGATGGAAGAAAATAAATGTTTAATACCTCTTGAAATCTCGTGAAGTAACGAATAACACGAACCAATCGAAATACTTTTAAAAGTTCGAGAAGTCTGAGATATTTAACAATGTGGTAATGCTCGGATGTAAGGTGAATGTTAGAGTGGGTATCAATCATCACATATATAGCGTCGTAAGGAAGTGTGGACAGTAGATCAATAGCAAACCACGACCTCATATAATGCCTACGTGAGTTTTTCAGAGTTATCAGATACAATTAGGTAGAGGGTATCAAACATGTATTATGGAAGGATAAACGTAGGGAGGGTATTAGGGCATTTTTCATTTACCAAAAAACGTCATTAGAATCTAGTGATATTGTATCACATCGCGAATTGGTGTAACCTGTTCTGAAGTTGAGAATGATGTCAAAACCAAATACGAATCCTTGAACACAGCTTATCACCACATGGAACGTATCACGGAGATGGCTCACGTAAAATGTTATTAAAATTGGTTGCCCAATCAAGGTCGCTACTAAAAACAGTGAAATCATAATATCCCAACACCATCTAAAATTGTTATAAAAACAAGTTATTGGAAAGCAATAGCATCTATCTTGCGTAAAATACTAGAGTAAGATTCAATACCATCAGCTACCTAAATGTGCTATATGGGTGTATCATCCATGGATAAGATGCTAGCTGTCTAACTCTCTCCTGGTAAACAACATAGTTACTTCGGAACAACGGGCCGTGTATACGTGAATACGTTGATACAAGGAAAAGGCTTCGGAGCTTTCTGTACCAGTCATAATTGAGAAGATACTGAAAAACAGCATCTTTCGGAGGGTCAAGATTAATATTCCCTACAGCTTCACTAAAATTAAGGGCTTCGTTGTCTTCGGCACGCCTTTTGGAGACCAAGGACCGTATTGAATCCGTTACATGTTTCTAATTTCAAAAGGCCAAACAGTGAAAAGTATATTATCATGAATTGTGATTCAACGAGTTTAATACCAAATACCAATCATGCCAACTCATTGGGTAAAATATATTTTAACAAACCGTAGGTATATCAATTGGATTTATGTTTAAATTATTAGGGTCATCTTCTGCATTGGATGACATTCTTCTCTCGAGTTTTCATTAATCAATACATGTAAAATGTAGTGTATGCATGTATAATTCATTAGGTACCCTTTTCTTTAAAAAATAATTGCCCAATTTATCCAAATAACAAAATACTGCCAGCCATATCTGCCAAAGGAAGACAGATTTGTCGTGGTGGCATAGTGGATGAATTCAAAACGATGTGACACAAACATTAAAATAATTGAAACGCCCCAATAAATGTTGTCAGCAGTTACTTTTTTAGCAAACGTGGAAGAAACCAGTTTATTCTAGCGTACCTGCATTGGGTGCATACATCACGAACAAGAAAGCCATGCGACACGGACTTGGCATTACAACTATACAACGGTTTAAAAACTACATTGCACAAAATACTCAACGTCTTTTTATTAAGTTTTGCTGTTTCAAAAGTTTGGCTTGTACTTTTTCACTTCCACCATTAGTTGATGAATGTTGACTAAATCTTGCCGAGCTGTCAAATGCGGCAGCACCTCTCCGATAATTTTTTGAAATCTGTGATAATACTGTACTAGTAACGTTAAAGCTTGTTGCAAAACTGCAGCTCCTGTTCTAAAACTTGGAAATGATGACATGACTTCCCGATTGACATTGTCCAATGCTGTTCTCCAACTTGAACCGAACGACGAGATAAGAGATACAACACGTGCTGGAATACAAAATCATAAAAGTTACAAAAAAGCAAGACGCTGGGATGATAATATAGTCATTTTATATTTGCTCATTTATCTACCTTCATCATTGGCGATTCTATCACTCTGTTCTTTTTGGAGAAGAATTTCAGCCTCTTTTACGAACTGAATTAAAACCCCAAAATGGGGTGACAATATTTCTTCAGCATATTCAGATGTCTTTGCAGCTAACGCAGTTTTAAAACGATCGGTTTCTTTAGGTTCTTGGCCCTTCTCCTATATAAAGTAAATGAAATCGATGTAGAGTAAAATCATTTTACTATAAATATGACTTGGTAAAGCGCAAATATTTTACCGAGTGAACGGAGAGAATTAGGTCGTAGTTATTAATGAGAAACACCAACTGTCTGGAACGTTCCTGGAATGCACTTGCCATCCGTACCAAATTAGCATCCATTTCTTCCTGAAGCCATTGTAGACTGCGACGAACTCTTTCCTGTGGAAACCCGGCATCAATTACAGCCATTCCGCTACTCAGTTCAGCGTAACGACGAGTTATCTGTTTTTCAAAAGTTAAATGATTTAAATAGCTACCAGTCCAGCTTACAGCGAGTGATGTATTTTAGAAACAACTTACATAATGAGGCATCAGATCTGTGGGCATTGTTTCACAATTTCTTAGAGAATACGCGTTAGCAGTCAAAGATCTATCCAATGATGGCCAAATACAATCTAACGCAGCAGTAAAGAAATGATCAAGGGCTGGTACAGCACGCTTGTGAGTGACCATTTGTAATTTTAATACAATATGAGCGCAGAGCAGTAATCCGATTCCATCCCAACTTGAAGATGTACCTTCCTCAATCACAGTCTGTTAAAAAAAGGCAAAAATGTTATTATAAGTTG
>JAQGAP010002691.1:0-14351 GCA_034697805.1 Orchesella bifasciata | reverse complement strand
GTTAATTTTGGGTGATGATGATCTTTTTTTCTTGCTCAGCTTGCATTTCGCTCTGTTCACAATTCTGTTCGCACAGCACCCCCACAAAAGAAAGATGAATGTGTTGCGTCATATCAAAAGCTTGCGTAACGTTATTTGCATAATGCGATGAGCTTTTTTTGTATGCAAAAAGTTGTAGCATCAATAAATTGCAGAGAAACGAATTGAATTTACTTATTTAATAGTTGAATCGAATTTTACCCTTCATACCCTTCATAAATAAAAATATATTGATGAAACTGTATGGATTTTTATAGTTTTTGACAAAATAGAGTGTTATTATTAATTATTTGAAGCCTTAAACACAGATGAAAGAGAATGGGCGATTTGCAATCGCAGTTTTCACCCCTCCTGGTCCTCCCCCGGCTCCTGACTATTATTTGCAGCTGCTTCTGCTACCTTTGGAAAATAAAAAGCGCATAAGTAATTCAATAAATTAAATAAAGTCTACTGAATACAAAGTTCTCAATTGTCAGTAAAACTTACTTGTTGAGTCAATAACTCCAGAACCGCATCAACTTTGGATTCCAACCGACTGACACTGACAACCGTCTCATTGAGTTGGGATTGCATCCTGTTGAACCAGTTCTCCAATCGGGTATCAAACTCAGTCAAAAATTGGGATTGCATTGTGACGGGTTACTCCTAATTATATGAAGTTTCCCTGTCATGCGCTAGTTCTTACTTGTTTTTGGTTATGATTCCTAATAAAACAAACGGAGATACTACATTTATGTAACGAATACAAATAGAATCTTGTTTATTATCAATTTCGAATTCAATCAGAAATAGTATTAGGAAATATTAGTAACTCAGGAACCCACTACAGGGAAGACTGAAAAAGCCCTGAACTTGGGAACCGAGTGGTTTTGGTAGAGGAAGGAGAGCTCTTGATGTTCTTCCTTCCGAAGGCGTATTAATACTCTTGTCCGCATTGGGTTTGTGTGTATATTTTATGGGTGGTGAAGAGCACGAGGTAAAGCGTCTCTCAGAATAGGATGCATGCTGTTGATAATGTGGTTTTAGTACCATCCAAAGACACGAGGGTCACAGCATCTCACGCACAGCATCCCTCACGATTTTTCTAATTTCCTCTCCATCAATAGGCAGAGCAGCAACCCCTGGTTTGGTCTCGTCCCCATTGTTTTCCTAAATGTGAAATTAAAAAATTAAATAGCTCACCCTTACAGCTATGGTTTATCATGAAAATGAAATGTATTTGAGAGTAAGCATGATAAAAATTACCTCAACATTCCTCCTGTCCTTCATCACTTAGCAATCGGAAGTAAAAAAGAACTGCTAAAAAATCAATTGACGCCCCTTACGTTGTAATAGATGCAAAATCAAACGACAACCAATATTTAACAACAATCCGCATAAAAATAACTTTGACTCGTTTTTGAGATGGAAAAATAGTCAAATGAAAAAAAAAGTTAATCAGAAAGTAGTTATTTAGCAGTTGCAAAAGTTTTATTATTTATAAGAATGAGCTTTTGGATGCGGATGGTGTGGAACTTCATATCAAGTGAATGGTACACATGCCATGGAATATACATATGCATCTACAATACCTGAATGGGTAGAGCTATGCTGTTTGAGAGTGTTGAAAGTTTGGTGGATGATGATGTGACGTGCCGATGGTGTGTGTGTTTCTTGTATTTTTTTTGTGTCAAGAGTACATGATATATAAGTATAGGCCCCGTAAAGTTTGTATAACTGCCTTTTGCCATACATAGACTACTGTCTGTAGCAATAGAATTGAGCTCATTTTGCTTTCTCAAAACGTTTGTATTTACTTTGGTTTAGCACGCTTTTTTACTTTCTCTCAAATCTATTTGTCCAAAAACGCTCCCGTCAGACTACAGCTAAGTTCAATTCAATACAGGAATTTTTGACTCCAATTCAATTCACCACTCGACGCAATGGCAGCAACATTTCCAACATCCGCTCCAAAATAGCATGAGGACAGTAGTAGCATAGAAATTATCCAGGAAAACAGGACCAAAACCACAAAAGAAGGATAGAATTCCACTGCAGCAGATAACTGGTTTACGACCAAATTTGTCTCCTAATGCCCCGTCGTGCAACCAACACCCCAAATGGGGATCCTATGATAAAGATGGTCCATCTTAGATGGATTGGAGTGTGGCTTTCATCCATTCTTGTTCGCAAACCATGTCCATTCCATCACTCTGGAGGTTGCATAATATTCAGACGAGTAGACGTAGCCAACCTCCCCACAAGGAAGGGTAGAGTTGTCGCAGTTCGGATCCTTGACTTTGGAACAGGATGCCAATTTTCCGGAAGCTGTTGTAGGAATATAGTTTTCTATTGAGGAATCTGAACTCCAGTTAACATCAATTCTGGGAATATGGCAGCGATGCTCCATGATTGGGAAGACTGCTGGAAATTGTCAGTTTACATTGTCTTTCACGTGCGTAACACGATGCACGCAAACTATGAGCTTGAATGTTGAGTTCGTCCATGCGGAAACGCCGTTGATTGCCAAATTAAAGTCGGTAACTGGCAGTGCATTTTTGGGCTTGTTTTGTTTTCTGCAGCCGGTGATTATGCAAGCGATGGTGTGCAATTCTGTTTTGGTCTCCGTTTCGGCACATTAACTTACTTTTGAGCAAGGAACTTGAATCTTCTCAATTTTTACTGCAGCATTTTTCCCAGCAACTTTTGACAAAACAAGTGCTTTTGCATTCATGTTCAAAATGCTTGAGAGGGGCTTGTGCAACGCTCATGTAGATGCATAATTTGATCAAACCACAAAAATAATCATTTCTGTGAAATTATAGTTTAAATTAAATATTTGAATGCTATTTCAAACATTAAAAACCAACCACGCACATTGCCGAGCAAAAACAACATGATTAAACGGAGCAAAAAAATTCGCAGCGGAAAGTATTTGAATCCGTGACCGAAAGCTATCAACGCAACCTCTTACCAAACGGCCTATTGAGGCTTAGGTACATCAATGCAACTCCAAGTGGAGTAGTGCTACTAAAAGAGTTGGTTTACCAATATGCTGGAGTGCATTTCAAGATGAGAACAATATCAATGCATTGTTTCAATCAACTTCATAAAATCAGTTTGATATCATAATGTCTTTAAAATACAGCACTTGATACTAATTTTCCTTTTCCATGTATGCTTATCAGGTAGATGTAATAGATGATAAAATTTGGCGAAAGTTTGGAAATGGGAAAAGGAAAGGATAAGCAAAAGAGACTTTTTCATGCAAAATGAAGCGAACTTTTAGTGCTTGACATGCAACCCAAAAGAGTGTCGAGTACTGGTGGCATGCAACATGCATGGAACACGGAAAAAATCATTTAGAAGTTAAAAAGAATTGGGAAACCTTTTACTTCACACTTGCTCACCCATGCGTTCGCTCAACCTTGCAGGAAAAGCAATGAAACTTGGTCATATTTTACCCTAATTTAATTTGAATATCTATGGAATTTACCCTCATGTTTATAGTTACGAAATTAATCATTTATTAAGCAGGCTTTTTTACATTTGAATTTCATTTGTACGAAAAATTAACAGTTCCAACAACAGAGTAGTCAGCAACCGAAGCTGAAGACTGGTGTTCATCCTTCAAGGCCAGACCAAAATCTCCAAGTTGGCAGTGATTCAGACCGTCGCAAACCTGCACAAATCAATTTAATTAAAGGATTAACTGAGGCAGATATGTTTTTCTTAAGTAGGACAATATGAACTTACGAAAATATTGATGCTTTTGATGTCCCGGTGCACCACATTCAGCTCATGAAGGTATTTGCTTCAACCCAACCAAGATATCTTCTTCCATTTTCCTCCTTTCCTCCCCTCCACGTACAAAATGTCATAGAGCGACCCCTCTCCCATGAACTCCATCACAATCGCGATATTTGGAGTAATCACACAAGCCCCATAAAACTCCACAATTGCAGGATGATTTAGATTGGAAAAGACTTCCACTTCCTGCTCAAATTCCACTTTCTTTTTCAGATGAACTCGCTGAACCCTCAGCTTCTTCACGGCCACCTGATACTTTCCTTTCCAAATGGTAGCATGAACATCGCCAAAAAAACCACCTCCCCCGAGCTTCTCCCCAATTTCCAAGTCGTCCCATTCAATCCCCTCGCCCCCAAGTAGGTCGCTTTAGCTTCGCGTGGACCTGGGTAACAGCATCATGACGGTTGAGAATCCCCTGTGCCACCTCACAATCTTTCCCATACTCTGGTTCATCTTGGTGCTCTTGCTAGCAACTTTGGATGTAGTTGTGGATGTCGGGAACGTAAAAATCGTACAGTTTCTCAAATAATTTAGGTCGCTGACACATCGTAGTAGACGGCTGTTCCCAATTCCTTTCCAACACGTCCTAGCCTAGCCTCCGGTTCATGGCGTTGTCCACGTACGTTCTTTTCCCATCTGGAGCATTGGAAGTGGAAGTACTAGTGCTTCTTGGAAGCTGATGTCATTGGAGCACTACCAAGTGGCTTTCCTCCTCGACCGACCCGTCTATTGTAGACGTTATCGACGTAGGTTCAACCTCCACCACTAGAAAAGGAAGTGGTTCCACCTCCACTAGACCTTGATATTACAGCACTTTGGTTGAATGAGTTATCCAACTACGTTCTGGACCTGCTGCTACATCCCCGAATGTTCCGCAAGCGGGACAAATATGCAGTGGAGCTCGCAGTTATTTGTCAGAACCGAAAAGGGATTTTCAAAGGTCCCGTCCCTGACGAAAAGGCTTAGGCACGGGCCTGAGGTGGACATTCCCTTGGAAATGAGGTCTGAGCTGGTGATAACCCGGTGAATACGGTGAGCTCGCAAGAAATCTTAGTGGTGAAGCGGTTGAGCTTTTTCAGGCTTGTTCTCTTCGCCTTGGACTTGGATATCATCTTGATTTGATTTTCTGTTTGGCATTTTTCTTACTATTTGATTTTGCCTTTTTGACTTGGTCCTTCATCCGCTTCAGAACAGCCTCGTTTTCGCCTCCTGTTTCCTCTTGAGCTCCCATAATTCTTGGGGGATCCGCCCACCTTCCTTGGGTGGTGGAGGCTTTGCAGAAGTCTCTTAATTTTCAGTGCCTGACTTCCCTTCTTCTTTCTTCACTTTCATTTGCTTCTTTAGCATTTCCTTTCCTTTTGGGTGACTGCGAGGACGTTCTCACCCTCTTTTTGGAGGAGGTGACGGCTTCTCCTCATAATCTGGGTGTTCAGCATTCTCATTCTCGTCTACTTCGTTGAAATCATCATCAACACCCCCAAAATCACTGGTGACATCGTCGTCAAATCCACAAAACAGCTGTTTTCTTCATAAACTGATTGCGAGTTGATATTTTTGACAGGAACTTGATTAAATCCTCAACAACAGACTCAGGAGGGTGGCTATTCCGTTTTTGGAGGTGCAGAGATGTGAAATGGTCAAATAAATCCCTATCCCGAATGAAAAGCTCATCACAAAAGCGACATTTGACTTTGAAATGGTTGATATTTCAAGCAGGCCAGTCTTTGGAACTTGGTGTCACAAACAGAGCTGGGTATTTCATCTCCATACTCATCAGAAAGGTGATTCAGGTGCTTGGAAACTGCTTCAAGAGTTGGAAATGGAAAGGATTGCCAAGAATTTTTGGCAATCCTGACAAGTAAATCTGTCCATCTGGGACGACATGGAGGTGGTAGCAAGTGAACTACTCCTGAAAAAACAGAAAAAACTTAAAATAAGCGTGAAAAACTCTTCGTTTTAATTCAAGAGTTGAATTTAGTTCAAAATAGTTACGGGATTGAGCTTGTTGAGCGTACATTAGTCTTTTGTTTATCACAGCGGACAAGTGGCACCACCAAAATCTTATCGGCCTTCTTTTCCAGCTCTGAAATGGGTTCGAAAATGCGTCTACTCCATCCTGGTCTTGTTTTTGGCACAGGAATCCCCTTTCTTGACTTGGGACCTGGTCACTGACTTGGAGTTGGCTCCGATTGGCAAATTTGAGAGCTCCTCATCCTTTTACTTCTGCTCTTTTCAACACCACCTCCTCATCCTGGTTTAAAATACTGACAGCATTCAAAATCGAAGCATCCAAGTAACTCCAATAATAATAATCCTCCTCGTTCTCATTTGAGCTGATGTGTTATTTTTCTGTGATGATCATCTTTTTTCCTTGCTCAGCTTGCAGTTCGCTCTGTTCACAATTCTGTTCGCAAAGCGCCCCCACAAAAGAAAGGTGAATGTATTGCGTCATTGAAAATGCTTGCGTAACGTCATTTGCATAATGCGATGAGCTTTTTTTGTATGCAAAAAGTTGTAGCATCAATAAATTGCAGAGAAATAAATTGAGTTGACTTGTTTTAATAATTGAATCGAATTTGACCCTTCATTCTCTCCCATATACTATCAAGTTATTGGAAAATAATGGTTTTATAACAATTTGAATAAAATGCAACATATTATGATTATTAATTTTATTTAGGTAAATCCAGGATTGTTAGTTGCAGGGCTCTTCTTCATCGATGTTGTCGGGATCTTGAGGTGGTGTAGATGCACCTACAGTTGTTTTTGACGTACCAGTCACTGCTACATCCTTCTGGCAGTCGCATTTCTTTGTAGAACCACTTGCAACCTGAAAAGAACAAAATACATAGATATAGAAAATGAATTGAATTGAAAGGGCTCACTTGTTCACTAAAACTTACATGTAGGGCTAAAAGTTGCCGATTGATTGATAGTAAGTCCTTGTTGACAGCAACAAGGTTGTATAGTTGGGATGAAATGCTCTGCAATTGGGATGACATGCTTTGCAATTGGGATGCCTGACCATCCACCTTATTTTGTAGTTGCACCACTGCATTTAAAATTGTAGAATCCGGATTTTGGGGCAGCGCAGCAACGGTTGGATTATGGTTTTCATTAGTTCCCTTAATTTAAAATAAAAATGGAAAAGTTTGCAGTTGGTAGGTTCAGGAAAATGAAATTTATTTATTACAAAACATGATGAAAATTACCTCAACGTTTCCTCCCTCCAATGCATTCTGTTCTTCATCACCTAGATCGTTTAGAAAATTACGACGAAGGTCCCTCCGTCTAAGTGTACTGCCGGCAGCTCGCCCCTAAAAAGTAAAATGACACAGCAATTTAAAATAACTGGCATAATAAAATCAAATGAGCTCAACTCAAAATAGCTAACCTTTGGGGTATTTCCGCATTTCTTTTCGGGTGTAGCTAGCCCCTCGGCTTTTGCCTTTTTTGCCAATTCTTCCTTGAATCGCTTGAACACAGATTTTCGTTCATCAAAAAACCCTTGAGCTTTCATTTGCAACAGGTCGATGGTTCCCTGAAAAGAATACAATGCGAACAACTAATATAATAATGATCATAATATGTAAAATGCACATTGATGTATTTAGTCAATTTTTAAACGGAGTTTGATGTTTCTGGGGTAAAAAATGATTTCAAATCTAATAAAACCACATATAAGTCACCAAACTGCTTAGTTTTTGTGCAATTAACATGACATCCCAATTTCACCCCCATTTTTATCGTTTTATGACAAAACAAATTCGCCGCTGCATGCAAAAGGAATATTTGAAGTGAGACGAGTTTGTAAGTGAAAAGGGTTAAAGAAATGTCATACCAATGAAGGGTTGTTGAGTAGAGACTGAAAAGGGAACTCTTTAGGGTCTCTAGGATCAGAAATCAACCCGGTGCAGCGCGATTTCAGATGGACTATGATGTTGTTTGGGTTATCGTTTTCTTGCAATTTAAACTGTCCAGTTGGACAAGTTGAACATACTCTTTTCTCAATGGAGTTTCCATACTTGTCTTTTCCGGTCTCCTTGATAGGAAAAAGCTCATGGATGATAGTTTCTGCAATCCCAACATATAAATAGATAGTATTTTAGAAACTTCAATTTTTTTTGCATGGAAGAACAAACATTTTAACAAGGTTTTAACTATTTTCAATAAATTAATTACGGGGTTTTTTCTCTGACGAAGATGATGCAGAATCTTCACTGTCCTGCATCATTGATTGCTGAAATTGTTAGTAAAACAGATCACTTATGCACTCAGGTGTAAAAAAAACTGCTGTAAAATCAATTTACGCCCCTTACGTAGAAATTGGTGCAAAATCGAACAACCACTATTTAAGAAAAATCTGCATAAAAATAACTTTAACTATATATGGGGATGAAAAACTAGTCAAAATGAAAGAGGTACACAATGTTTTAATTAGAAGTTAGTTTTTTACAGTTGAAAATTTTGTATTTTTTATAAACATGAGTTTTTGGTTGTGGATGGTATGAAACTCCATGTCAAGTGTATGGTATACATGACTTGCAATACATGCATCTAAAATACGTGAATGGGTATAGCTATGTTTCTGTAAGTCAGATATTTACTGCTCTGCTTTGAGAGTGCTGACAGCTTGGTATATGATGATGACGTGCCGATGGTTGTGGGTTCCTCTGCTTCTTGTATACTTTCAGTTTCAAGAGTACATGATATAAGTATAGCGCTTCCTTATAGTATGTACAATAGGCTTTTACTATACCTGCACCTAAACCAAAGCTGAAGCAATTGCAATGAGCTCACTTTACTTTCTCAAACTGTGCTCACTCAAATGGAGTGATGCATGGCAGCTAACTTTTTCTCGTGGTTTTCTCGAAATGATTTATGGAGATCTAGTGGTACCAAATTTTAAAGGGTCTATTTCTAAATGAAATTCAGTTTTCTAGACTAAAAAGTTCTGTAAAATCCGATAAAACTACTTTCAGATCTTAAAAACGCCTCAATTCAGAACAATTTTGATAAAGTACTCGATGCATCCCAATGCAAGGAAACTCCATGTAATTTATGTTTGCTGTTACTTTCTCCTCTTCGCCAATTGGTGGTTGGTTGACGAATTCCTCGGCTGTGCGACCAAGACGAGGCTACAAAAATTCTAGAAAAGGCTGCAAAATTTAATGGAATTAAGTCATCTTTCCCCGAAGGTTTGCGTGGCCCCGGCACTGATTTACAGCGGAGAAACACTCAAGATGAAATCCATCTTAAGAACAAATACAAGCCAGAAAGTAAGGCTGGAGTATTGGACGTTTTTCGGACTCCTGAAATCCAAAAAAGAACTTTGGTCATGATTTAAACCTGGTTTGCTGGCGGAGTGCTTTATTTTGGATTGTCCTTTAATAGCGTAATACTCTTTGGCAATCCGTTTTTAATTTCAACCATAAGTTACGTTCTTGAATTTCCGAGTCACCCCATTTCTGTTTTACTTATGCCAAAAGTATGCTATAAACCAATGCTTTGTGTCAGGGATTACTTGCGTGGTTTTTGCATTTATTCCTCGTGGTAAGTAGCAGTAGCCTAGTTATTTTATGCATACATGTCAGTCTATCGTTTTTAAGCTTTTTGTAACTTTCATTCGGACATTGTTTCCACTTCAATTGCGATGCTTGCAAAGATCCCAGCTACCGCGTTTTTTAACATTGCCAACGCATACACTGCCGAATTGTTTCCAACTGTTATTCGGAACACGGCTACGGGTCTTTTTAATATGGATACGAGGGTGGTAGCCAGTTTCATTCCTCAAATTAATATGTCGGCAGTAATTAATGATAGGCTTCCAGATCTAATTTTTGGCTGGTGTTGCAATACTCTTCTTTCTTTCGGAAACCATGAAAAAGCCGATTCCGCAAACTATTCAAGATGTTGAAAATTACAAGAAGGAAAATGATCATAAAAAAATAATCCACACAACAACGTTGAATTTTTAGGTATCAAGAACATAGCAATGTGAATGAAGAGTCATGTGAACGACAAACTTTTAATAGTTTCAATACGCCATGGCATGTTAATATACAATACGAATACCCAGCCATACATATAAATTTAACCGCACTAACCGCTTATGTGTTGATCATGTTTGGTTGTGTAAGTACAGTAATGGAGTTTAGATATGGTACTGGTTGCTGGATGTAGCCTTTGATACATATTCCGGAAATTGGGGTTTTGGCTGATAGCATTTGAATGTACAACTTTTTGTCTGCAATAAAAATTGAAGATAAATAAAAATTTCAAAGCCTCAACTTAAAAATTCTTCAACATTATTATATTGAATCCACGCAATCCAAAATTACAAACTGTTTTTAAAAAACAGCGTAACAGTTTTCAATAAGCATTTCCTGTCTATTTGCTCCAGAAATAAGGAATTCACGATCACAAAATTTATCGAATTTATATTTTAGAATACCCGAAAATGAACCAATTTCATTACAGTCGAGTTGTTGTTATTGCTTAGAACTGCGTGAGTGATTTGACATTGTCCGGTAATATTTTTGATAGTATCATGCAGCTAGAATTCGATTTATTACGCCCTTGAACATTTAAGCACGGCATATTTTCAAATAAGTAACGTAGTTAGTGCATGAGCCTAATTTTCATTGCATCGGAATTGATCAAAAATAATTTATACCTGTATTTGATGTGGAAAAACGAAGTTGGAAAATCATATGTACAGGATTTGTTTCTTAAAAACCTCAAGCATCTCTTATTAATTTGGCAAATATTTTGATCTCCCTCACCCAAAACAGTTTGGAGAAGGTCTCCTTGAATTTCCTACTCATAACACAATACACGATAAAATTTATAGCGGAATTGAATAGTACAAAAAAGCCCATGAGGTTTGCAAGCCGCATGTAGCATGACACGAAAAAGGGGTCCCCTAAAGGCCCAGATAAAAGTCCGAGTATTCTCTACATAAACTCTGTAAAAAGGAAGATAACGAGTACAGCCAAAAGCATTTTGTTGTGTGGTCAGATTCAGCCACAATATCGTGACTGGATCTACTGCTTTATTTTCCACTGCCAGAGGTGCCGCTGAAGTCCTCAGATGCGCTTGTATGGTTAGCAAAAATCAGGTTTTGTCGTTTATTTGTACCATGTTTAGCAGATCTGCAAGAGCTGTGAGAATGGCGTTGGTTGGACTGATCATTTCTCTTTTTGTTAGAACAATCAAGTTAAGGATATTAGCAATGAATCCAAATAAGCAGTCGACTAAACTGGCATAGCCATGAATTTTCCTGTATGTCTCGCCAATAGACTTGAGACCAGCACCACAATATTCTAGATGGATTGTGAGTGGAATGGCATCTCCAACTAGGGCTACTTCCTTCAACTCATCCACCTCCAAGAATGTCAAATTCACCGTGGAAGTTATAAAGCTTGAATAAGTAGAATAAGTGTCCATTTTGTTTCAGTTATCCTGTGTACATGTCTCAAGTCAAAATTAAGTTTCTTGAATGATCTGCAATAAACAACGATGATTTAAAAAACCAGAAATCAGTAGTAATACAAATTGATTTTAAACTCTTCACATTCCATTTTCTTACAATTATATCAAAAATGTTTCAAGTAGCCTCTGCAACTCATTTTGACTAGGCTATGAAGTAAGTGATATTCTTGCATCTTTTTCCTGTGTCTATTTGACGAACTTCCTTTGTGAAACTGATATCTGAGCTGCTCAAAAGCCAAACGCTGACTGAGAGATGCATGCAGTCGAAACGCGTATGAAAAGAAAGAATGTTTTCTCTTTTCGTCAAGTTTCATCCGTACGGCTTTTACTTTGTGAAGCGATATCACTCAGTAAGCAAAAGGTGCTACAAAATGCTGAATGGTATGATATTTTGTTTAGGAAATCCTTTGGTGTAAAAAGTGAAAGGAGATATTACTTACTCGTAAGAGCATTGCATACAAAGCGTTACAGTACAAAGCAGTTAAGCTATGGAATAGGAATAGCTAGGAATGCAGAAAGTTTAGCAATTTTTAAGAATAGTTTGAAAAAGCATTTGCTAGACAAGTAAGAAGTTATTTAAGTTTGAATTAGAAATGTTGTTTGTAACATGGAATTGTTTAAATGTTCATAATACGAATTGTTTTTCACGAATTAATTAATGACTGAGTTTGTATTTTGGAAGGATGTTAATTTATTTGTTCGCGTTTAATCTCCTACTTAGTAGGGCGTCTATTGTAAAACTGTCCTGAATTTTGAAATGACTTGTGAAATAAATTGACTACAATAATAATAATAATAATACAAATACTAAGGACAATACTGGATTATTTTCAAACGGAAGATCTAGCATGCGTTGTGAATGCAATTCCTTAAGATTTGTACCGTCCTTGAAATATTACCGCTGACCTATTCGTTCAGTTCTATAAACTTTTAAGTAAACAAAAGTTTACCTAATATGGCAATGACGGTCTAGAGGCGCTAGGTTTCCATGCTTTTCCCCAGGACTGGTTTGCAAAACACCTAAAATCTGATCAATAGGATTGATAGGGAAACTTGTTACCCAAAATTAAGAGAGAAAAGTATCTTTCTGGGCGTTGTGTTTCGAGCTCAACTTATATTTGCAGAATGTGTGATTTTAGATGTGCGAAAAAATCAGAAAAATAATTTGAAGAACATCATTTGCCAAAAAATATCAATGTCATTTCATAAACAACCGATGACGAGTTTGAGAGTGAAACCCAATCCAACGAAAGCGCTTTGGTTGGGGCTAAACTTATTTTTAAAGTAGCAAAAACAGGTTTCCAACGACACGTGCATTTAGTACGGCATGAAAAAATTTGAGTATCGGGTTATTCCTGATTGAAAAAGTTTCTTCTGCGACGTTACGGAGCAGCAAACCAACAACATTACTCCCTCATAATTGAAGTTGAGAAATTGGAGAAAATACATGTGTATAGAAGGATTGCGGCCATATAGTTATGAAAATTTATTTACCACGAAGTTTTGCTGCTTTAACATAGAAATGTACCACAAAATAGATATTTTGCATAACCATGCGGCGGCCCACTTTTGCTGTATTAGGATGGAAAAATTACTACAACACGTGTCACTACTCAATGTGTTCTGA
This sequence comes from Orchesella bifasciata, assembly GCA_034697805.1. Taxonomy (NCBI): domain Eukaryota; kingdom Metazoa; phylum Arthropoda; class Collembola; order Entomobryomorpha; family Orchesellidae; genus Orchesella; species Orchesella bifasciata. Next base: position 1,402 of record JAQGAP010002691.1, on the reverse strand, counting down.
GAATAAACTTGCTTACTGATTCAGCACGTGTCATGTGATTAATGATTAAATTATAATTGAAGTCTCCGCACACAAGTAAACTTCTGTGAATTGTCGTACGTAAATATGATTTATTGTTTTAGACTGCTGAAATACAATAAAACTGGATTGTCTTAATGTAATCATAGTCATTTTGAATTTGCCTTCGTTAATTTTGTTAGATGCGGACAAACGTGCGTTTAGCCACATTGTTGTTATTATAGAAGCGCAGGAAACAATATATCATTGTTGGAGTCTATGAGCGTGTATATATGTTTAAATTACTTCTCATTTTTGATATCTCTATCAAAACAGTCTCGGTTCGTCCTTGTTTCAACTTGAACACTGCCACCATATTTTGAATTTCTAATTGTAAAATTCAGGGACACTCACCCATACCTTTTTACCCATACAGGTGTTCAAAGTGTCATGTTTTTTAACTTAATTCAATTCGTCTTTCAATATATTGCAAATCTGCTGTTTGTAGGTAAATAGAACGAAAGATCACGTTTTCACTAGGAGGAATTTTAAAACTCACGAGGAGACCTCGTCAGTGCTAACCCCCCGATTTACCCCAAACTGTGTCAAATCATTAATTTTACGGAGTAATGATTGGTTTTTCTACAAAGAATTTTTTTCTGTTATTTTTTCAGTTTCGGAAATCCGTCTTAGGAGAAAGCATGGAAAAAGTGAAAGTAACAAAGGTGGACAGTTCTCAAATTTGTAAAATTTTCGAAAAATCTAAAAAAATGTCCGTAGTAGAAAAAGCAATCACACACGTTCATTAATCAATGGAATTATTTACATTAAAGTTTGTGGTGAATCCATGGGTGACCACTGATAAAGGTCTCTGTGGTGTTCGGCCATATCTCTCTATTCTCTCGCTATCAGGCAAGGGTGATGGTTAGCCTAGTGGCAAGCTTCCTACGTTGGGTTCGATTCCCAACACCATCAACAACTTTTGCCTGATAGATAATGCAGTCTCCTCCTCGTCAGTGCTTTCTACGATGTGCAAAAGAAGGTTGACAAATACTCGGTACAACTTTCCATTTGTAGAACAGTCAATATATTTGACATGTCATTAGAACTTACTGACAGTGAACAATGTTGTTGACTTCCCCAACTGAAAGAACATTAATACTGGTGGTGTTGGAAGTGAGGAAGTGAATGATATTATGATTTTTTAGGATGACATGAGAGCAGGTTATTGAACAAGGTAACAGGTACGTGTAGATGGAAAGAAATAGAGATTGTACACAAGGCTTCAGCAGAGTAAAATATAGAACTTGGTGCGGGCTTTATTGAGTAAAAGATAAGAAGAAATTCAATGGTCAAACTGACAGAATGCACCGCAAAGACTTTGATTTGGACTGAGAGCCTAGAG
>JAQGAP010002690.1:0-14352 GCA_034697805.1 Orchesella bifasciata | reverse complement strand
TATGGGGTAAAGTTTACTCCGGTTGGAGTTCATTGCAAATTTACTTCATAACATTTCATCCGGATTTCTAAGTGTGTAAAACTGTAGTTTTTGCTATTCTTTACAGTTTGCAGCCTTTTAACCCTCAGCAGGCAATAGGTGTTGTACATTATGTCCAAGTAAAAAATTCGATTTCATCATGAATTTTTATTGCCCTACTAAATATTTATCACGTTGCCCCAGCTTGCTATCTCTTGAGTATTTTAGTAGAAAAGCAGCGTTGCCCCCTTACAACATTACGGTTGAGTTCTCGGTGATGGCTCTAGGTTAATAGGTGGGTTAAGTAAATTTAAAACATTTGAAATTAGGTAAAGATGGCATTTTCTTATGATGACAAGGAATACTAATGGGTTTCACGTGCAAGGATGAATAGCTAAGCTGGGATTGAGGCAATGAGGAAGTTAACGATTTTATCTACGGCAATTTAACTAAAGTACTTTTTTAATGTGTTCGTTTGATTCAAGCAGGCGGAAGCATATGCAAGTTGGATAATTGCCCCATTTCAATGTCAAGCTAAACCAATTTGTGACGTCAATGGTTTCCTGCCGTTGCGTTTACATCAATTTTGTGGATTATACTATCAAATCTCCAAGTGTGTCTCACCCGGAATAAATAAGTAGCTGAATTTAAACATTTTTGTGAAATAAAATAAACATCCCAATATATATCCCAAATCTGGTGGATGAGGGGTCCTCCCCCCTAGAAGCATAGAAAATATACCTTGTCATTTTGGTTTCTGGCCGTGTTCTGGTTCTGCTGATACCGATTTCCATATGGATTTTTATTTAGGTTCTGTCTCCGCCATTCTGGATCTCTAGCAAGTCCTTGATTCCAGAATCCTTGAGACTCCGAAACCAGTGCTATTACGAAAATAGATGTTGCAACGGTGAAAATGAAGAGGAGCTTCATTTTGAATGTTTTGACTGAACCTCAAACCAAAAATGAAGTTTGCCCAAACTCGTTACAACATGATTACTCATACTGACTAAAGATTGATATGACGATAATGATGATGTATAAAATTTGTAATTTGTAATAAATGATGTAACACCCCAATCATATTTATTTTTGTAAATATTTCTTGCACACTAAATTACATATTGTATTGGTCCGGAAATTCATATCAGCATTATTTACGACTTTTCAACTTCTGCAAAATTGAAGTGCGTCGTATTACTATTATTGCAATATCCTGAAATATATTCTTGGTCCAAATTAGGTCAGAAATCCAATCCATATTCCAATGGAGATGACAACAAGTAGTACTATTGAACGAATATGCACAAAAAGAAAAGGTCATCTGTGTGAAATCAATAATTCCAACAAATCACATTATCTGAAGCACCACAATGCAATACAGTATATACATCATGAATTTTTGTCTCCCCTAATTTTAATTTTAAACCATCATTAACATGCTATTAAGTACACCTCCATTTGCAGTGAAATAGGATTGTAATGAAAAAGACGATAATGATGCACTATAAATTGCTATGGTTTATTTAAAAAAATATTACTAGCCCTCGTCCCTTCATAATTTACTCTGCTAATATGGTACATAGCGATTCATACTCATTTTCCTTCCCAGATAAAACCATGAAACGAATTGGAGAAAAAAACACGATGCTGATGATAATCCCAGTATAAAATATACAAATTTTAAAAATTTACTTTCGGGGTTCTGTATAAATTTATCATTGACAAGCTCATAATTCATTTAAACTCAAGTCTTTGACACTGGACTGAATTTTATGGATTTTATTTTAATTGGGCACTTTCATTTGAGATGAAGCCTAAATTCCCACAGAGTTCTACAAGACTCCAGTCCAACGGTAAAAACTAACTTTTGTTTAGCTTTATACATTTATGCTTCATGGATCATCAAAAATGTTATTTGAACGACAAACGGAAGTTGAGAAAAACGTTTTACAACAGTAAAAATTTTCGAAACAAGTACTGTACTTGGCGAACTACATATTTTTAAAATAATATTTCATTTGCTGCAACAGATTCTTAAAGAGGCATGGCATTCTAGTATTGATTTTACACTAGTTTTGTATTCATTAAACGCTACAATTGAATGCCGCTTTGCTACGACATCAAAAAAGAAAATGTTCCGCCGTATTGTAAGTGTGAATTCCAATGATACGAAATTAACGTAACAATATACGCATTTTTTTCTCGTGTCGCATGTACATTTTAAAAAGTTTTCTGGTTTGGTGCATATAAATTAACTCGTCATGAAATCATTTGTTGTTTTCTTCTGATAGCTGCTCGCCTCAAATGGTGACGTCGAACGTGTATTGGAAAATCATGGCTGTAAACTGCGTCAGTCAAAAAGTTGAATTTAAATTCTGAAATGAAGTTACGTAAAGTACGTACGAAGTCTGCAACGCCAAACAAATAATATGAACTGCAATAAAATTCATGTTGATATATGCGTGGCAGCAGATGTTCTTGGTCTTGTTTATTATTGTTATTGTGATTTTTATGGCGAAAACTTCATCCATGGCTGAATTTTAATTCAATTTTTAAAAAAGCAAATGCGTTTATCATTCAAATTCATATGCAAATTTTCATTTTACAGGATAACGAAAACTACACGCAAATTATTTTCAGCTGAATTGAAAAATATATCTGACACTTATACAAAATTATCAAACCAACAGCCCCATTTTTATTTAACGTAGAGGCTAAAAAACGACTCGACTACGAATATAATTGTGTCCACTGCAACATTGTAGTGGGTTGAGTGAAGAGAAATTGTTTGTAAGTTCGAACTACACAACGCAAACAAGTGAATAAACGTTTCTGCATAAACTTAGAACTGAGGAAAATCTCCCAATCCCCCCCACTTTGCGTCCGGAATCTAGTTGTCATTCAACATTTGACTTATCTATCCAGGTAAAAATAATGATAGTTTTGATTATCCGCCTTTGACCTCTTTTAACTAGATATAACTCTTAAATGACAACTAACCGAACTTCATTTTGAAAGTTTATAAGACGTTCCCCTTTACCTACAAAATGCGATTACGAATAAAGCGACTCCATATTGTCAAAATATTGGTACAAAATCATTGGACAGTTTGCACTTCAAAAGAAATGAGGTAACAAAGAGCGTGAAGATATTATTTTTATTTATTATTTTAATATTATGCAAATTCCATGGGGTTCATTGTAGAAAATTTAATTGTACGCTACACTTTATTTATTTACTTATTAGAACGGAAGGGCGACGTCATGAAACTTGACAAATCATTGTTCTAGGACATACAACGCCGACCAACCTGCAAGGATCACGATTACTGCAAAATTCGGAACTGAAATTGGCTAACAGAATGTCCGTTACGTTATAATGTTAGTTAAATGTGCTTCGTAAACTTTTATTAAACTTGGACAATGTAGGACAGGTTTTTGTTCAATTTCTAGTGTGGAAATATTTTGGGAACTTAATGCTAAGAATGCCTGGGTACAAATGTAACGCACCGTAACGTCTAGAAATTTCCACTCGGGATAATCCAGTTGGTCGAATTAGAATACCATGCTTAATGGATTTTAATCGTAGCAAGGTTGGAAAACGAAAACTTTTCATATGAGGAAAAAAATTTCCGCGTCATTGCGACGGAAGTATGCAACATATCACAACTGGGTAATATTTAATTAATTTTATATGTTCATTTCCATATATAGTTTGTAAATCGGAGCAGTATGCTTTCAAATTTATAAAAATTTTGTTTGCATTCAGAACGAAACAGCTGCACGTAAAGGTAGCTTGTATTATGTTCGTTTTTTGTTGCTGTAGTAGCCTCAGAAATGTCCGATTCCAATCGAAAACTTTGTTCGTGTTTATGGGTGATTGGTATAGTCATACAACACGATAGTTTTTCTCAATCACCACAGCTCCAATGTAAGGAGTATGGTTGTGGTGAGTCACGCTACTAAGGGTACATTCCAATTTGGAAACGTCGAAATATAAGTAAAGCGGACATGCGGTTTTGGACCGCATCAAATAAAAGTGGTTGCAGATTACCGCAATGGTAATAATAATGATTTTTAAATGCTTTTGTTGTTGAAATTTCTAGTAACATTAATGAGATTAAAGTAGTTGCTGATAAGAAATGTAAAAGTCAACAAGAGCAAACCTACTTTATTGAGGAAACTTGATTTTCATATTTGCTGATGACAAGTAATATTAACGGGTTTCACGTGCAATTATAAATACCTAAGTTGGGATTACGACAACGGGAAAATTAACGGCTTTATCGACGAATATTTAACTGAATTGCGGTTTGATTGTGGTCGTTTTATTCAAAAAAGCGGAAGTATATGTTAATGGATTATATTATCAAATCCCGAAATGTCTAGCTGAGTAAAGGCGGTGGCTCCTGTAGAAGTCCTTGATTCCAGAATCCTTAAGACTCCAAAACCAGTGCTATTACGAAAATAGAAGTTGCAACGGTGAAAATGAAGAGGAGCTTCATTTTGAAAGTTTTTGACTCAACCTCAAACCAAAAATGAAGTTGGCCCAAACCCGTTACAACATGACTGCTCTTACTGACTGAAGATTGTTAAGGCGATGATGATGAGGCACAAAATTATTAAATAGAAAATAATGATGTAACACCCCAATCATATTTATTTTTGCAAAAATTTCTTTAACATGCTCTATGTACCATGGCGTAGGGAAGTTTCACGAAGTTTCATGTATATCGTCATTGTGTAGATATGTTTAGTTCGAGTTTGCTTACAGTTAAAGAGTCCATAAAATATTGATGCCTATTCATTTTATTTAAATTTAATTTTTTCCCTTATTCGCAAATTTCGATTTTACAACAAACATTTCAATGCAATTTTACCACCTTGTTTATTACCGTCAATGGAATGGAAGGCAATGTGAGAACTGGGTCGATGAAATTTAAAAAAATTCTATTGCACGTGTATTCATAGCATAGTTTCAAACGGAGGCTGGCTATGTAAAACAAATCCCATTTTTGTTTAAGCAGTAGTTGCAGCTTAACAAAACCACTTTCAATTCACTTCTTCAATGCATCATCCATCTTGCTGTAAAATAATTTTCACCAAAAAATGTTTTGTCTGAGAAGCAGAGAACAGAAGTCGTATGAACAGCTTGTTCTCTTGGTCATTTGTTTCAACACGGCTGGATATAGGCAGTCGAGTATTACGAGGTGCCGTTTTAAATAAATAGGCAGCTCAAAGGATACAAAGTGATACTGGATTTAAAAAAATGTAAATGAGTTCCCTTTCTTGAGATGCACCACTTCAGATCATCATGTCATCATTATCATCATCATCAGGAAGATTTGTTGTGCGCTGCATATTTTTTACGAAAAGCCAATCTGTTATCTGCAACAAATATCATCTGTAGATTTTAGGTAGCGAAACTTATGTATGCCTGTCGTACACTGCCTTTGGAGCTGAACATCGCGTCATCTGCGTTTCATTCAGCTCTGTAAAAATTCAGAAAATGATGATTCTTTTCAGAAAACCTAACTCCTTCCGCCTTTCCGACTATCCCATTGCTACGTGGTGCTACAATTCTGGTGAACCAAAAAAAAATTCTTGCAGGTGCTCATAAATCATGTTGATTGGTCTATCTTTGTTATTTTAATTACCATCTAATTCTACGGTATCAAGCATGTACATTCCCTGCAATAGGCTAGGCAATTAGGCTTTACAATCAATTTCTTCCTTTCTAATCTAAATCTATCCAAACATCTTCGAAAAACAATAAAATTTGGATTGATCCTAATTCTTTCTTGGCATATTGTCAACTTTTCTTCATATAATAATAATTATGATTAATATCATTATATCTAAAATTATCATGTTTGTAAAATCATAAAATTACAAATATCATCATGTAAGTAATATTATTAGCCGAATCCAATGTCTTGTTGCCTTTTTTCTCGTTGTTAATATTTTGACACTGGCATCGTAGGTTGGCTCGAACCGCAATATTTCATTGAACACTTTGGAATCTTAGCTGTCAGATCCTGACTAGCTCGAAACCAATGAGTTCGAAAGTTTTCTGGTGTGGTACGGCAGGACGTCTCTGGCTGCCACAATAGTTCGCCAAACTAGTATGCTATATGCGAAATTATCGGTTTGAGAGGACATGTTTGATAATATTTTGCTAGTCGAGCTTTCTAATTCGAGTCGAGCAAACTAGTATGCTCTTCAAACGCCAATAGTCCCAAATTCACCATCAGCAATTCCACTGACGGTTTGCCTGTAAGTTTTAAAGAACGAAGACTTCACGACATGGTAATACGTTAAATTTTGACAACTACTGTTGTAAATATCTTGAGACTGTCAGAGCCTGACTTGTCTAATAAGTAAATTGGTAACTATATACATTTCTACAAGAAAATCTTTGTTTACATCTTGTTAATTCTTAAAAAACTACTACAATCGCTAAAAGTAAACACCACTAAGTCTATTGTACTCCCAAGTTTGTATGGTTGACTCGTTTTGGATAAGGTTTTACGCAGCATGATAGTGCCTCCACCGCTCGGTAACTGCGTACTGGTTTAAATTTTGACGATCTTGCTAGTCATTCTAACTAATAGACAAAATTTCTTACAAGATTTTCATTAGTGGGCTAACTGATTCCGTTTAAACCAGTAATCCCGCTCCTTGTTGGTGTACCTTCTCGTTGCAGCCAGATCCTGGCTTGCTTGAGTCGGTAACCAATGTTGACCGGTCTTTTTGCTCTCGTACCTTGTCACTTGGACCTTGTAACTTATGGGGCGCTTCTACTGCCAACACTACCTCCACTTTATTTGGTTGAAGCTGTGATGTCCAACGCAAAGGGAGTAGATCTTTTGTTATCTTAATTTTGGGATCCATTCTTCTTCTACTAAGTACTCAATCGTACCTCTTGATAAGATCTTTATTAGATTGTAGTCTTATCGTTTTTTGGCCAAATGAAAAGGCTGGAAACCCTCAGATCCGTAAGCAAAAAGCTCCGATTGTGGCAACACTGGACATCCCGTATAAACCTCATTGTTTTGAACAACGATAAAACTTTGGTTTAATACTGTTGGAACTGTTGTTGAAATTTCTTTGAGATTGGTTACCGGAAACTCTGATTCATCCTGACTATCCCATTTTTCCTGACTTCCTGAATTGGAATCAATGCTGTTGACTGATTTTTACCGCATTTGCTTTGATTGACTGTCCATCCCCAACCGTTGCAAGTTAGCACCCTTGTAAATTTGGTGTTGATTGTCGTATTTAACTTCTTTACCCTCGTTGTGATTGTGGTATTCAGCTCCCGCTACTTACCATTCTACCACGCAGCTCATTCACCTTTAAACAAACGAAAAAGCAATGCTCAATTTCAAACTTAAACTTAATTTAATCACTTTGACAGTTGTGTAGGGTTTTATTCAACATTTATAAAAAACTACCTCAAACTCTTTTTCGGATGTAGCCATAGTATTTTTTAGTCGTATGTGGGGGTACAAAATATTTTTTTTCTATTAAGTTAGAAAGATATACTCTGTTCACTCCTTCAGCGGCAGCAGCTAACTATGAAGGGATGGAAATGTCCCGAATGTGATAGGTTGAGTTGTTTAAAGAACATCTTTGTACGTCCTTTGCGGAATGGGAGACAAACACATATACGGTAATAAATTATGACATGAGCCCTTACTAGCTGCTGCTTGTTTTACTCTTTCTAATCACGTTGAACTAATGAATTCATTAAAGTACAAGCTTATTTTTACGCAAACAATGTTGTTTTATGAAACAAAGCATTTGCATTTTCATTGCATTTCCCTTTTTCAGGTTTCTGAGCAGCCGTCCACTAAGTTTGCATAAAATTTACGTATCTAGCCGAGTAAAAACGGAGGATATAGGAACGTCGATTGCTGCTCTTTTTTTCCTGACTTTTTTATGAATTTTAAAATATTTGAAAGGTTTCATGATTATAGGAGGATGGAAAGTCATAAATGGCACCAAAAGTTTTTTCTCAAGAAATTTGTGATTTTTTTTAAACATAAAAATGTTTGAAAACTGCAATGCATAGCAAACATATCAAGTCACTAAAGGTAAGCGTAACATACGCATATCTCATCGCAACACATGCATTCTTACTTGGCAAAGTTGTTTTGTCTACATTTGTCTTCCTTTGCATACCATCGACCGACACAACACTAAAAGGCTAGGGAAAGTGAAGATAATACATTAAGATGCGCATGTATAGTGGCAGTAGTGTACTTTACTGCAAGCTGGTCCTAGGTGCAATGCAATGCACGAGCTACATGCCCTCATCGTTACTAGAAATAAGTATATTGTGCTTGTAGTGTGGAGAGGAAGAAGAAGGAAACACGTTAATCAGCAGCAGTTTTAAAGTAATTATTGCATTGTTTGCAACATACCTTTTTTAAAGCACACACAACCAGCGTTAGCATTCATTAGCCCCGTACAGTCAGTATGGAGTGTGCGAAAACTTTTAGTAGGAAAACTTTTAGTAGGAAAATTCCCTTCATCTTCAAAACTTTTTTTGCAGTAGTAAACAGTTGAGTGGAGTGCGGACAGGAATAACGTCTCCTCTTCATAAAACATAACAAAAGTTAAAAGAGCAAGGTACGAAGATTTAAGACCAAAGCTGTATCAATGACGTGCAGGATCATTGGTATTGATGGCTGATCAACTCAAACTTTTATTATTTTTCGTTATACGTAATCGCCTGGAAATGGGATGACCTGTAGACTTGCTCTACAACAAGTAAAGTTTCTGTGTTCTTAAGTGATTGTTTCGAAAAATGTAATGTGTTTTTGCATATAGCATAATATTGTCAGTCCGATTGGACCAATTTGAACCGTATTATGAGATATATTGAGATTTGCGAAGGGAATTATGCTGTATCATTTATTACTCAGGCTGCAAAATGAGAATGGAAAGCTTTACTTGTGAGTTTACATGATCGTTCTTCATGTTGACGATTCAGGAATTGGCAACACCTCAAAGTAAGATCAGACAACAATGAAATATGTGTTTCAATTTGACTTGAAAAATGAGGAAAAGACTCTTTTTCGTCAACCCGATCATCACACTGTCACTGCCAACCAACACGGTTCATGGAAGCATTGACAGTGGAACCGCTTCAAGTGTTAGTCACGATGGTGTTCTTTTCCGTTCAAATTGTTGAAGACTCTCTCAGTCAACTTCCTCCAGGTACGAAACCGTAATTTTCTATCGTATTTTTTTTTAATTATTTTAATTTACATGCGATTTTGTGATTGTGCTTGGTTCCTTCTCTAATGCATGGGTTAAACCCTGAGCAATGGCAAAATTGTAGCTTTTGATATATCAACATGACAAAAAAACAATCCTTCTTGCTTTCCTTCAAAAGGCCGAAAAAAGATGCTTGGGGTGGTAGATTCATCGTGTGAAGGATTGCAAGAGTTCTTTCTCACTACTTAAGCTATTCAAAATATCGTATTTCTAGCGTCTTATTCATTTACCTCTGTAATGTAGGACTTAGATGAGGATATGCGTAGCATTTCAGGTCATAATATTCAGTATTTCAAAAGTCTGGTTTTCATCGATAGAAGCTGTGTAATGATTTATGGATACACGTGTGCAATTCAAGTGTTAGAAATTCTCCTATTCATTCATTCATACATGATTCATGTTGCTTGAAATTTTAAGTAATCATAGCGTTTACATTACATCTTACTTTACATGAGCTTGGCATCCCCTGTTAGATAATGAATGGTACAAGGCGACTTGTTGCGGCTTGGGCAATAAAAAAGGCAATGTTTAGTTTGACATTTTCTTCTAAACTATTGATTTGTTGCCTTCTCGTTTTCTTTTTCTTTTTTGGTCGGATGGTTTATTACCACCATCCGATCCTTCTTTGTCCTTCTTCAACCATCATAAGATTTCGTATTTTGACCAAGTGTTTCAACAAACATTTTTACTTTATATTTATCTCTCCAGCCGTAGTGATCTAAGTGATCACTCATATGAAGAAAGCATCCATTGTTCTTTTCTGAAACTTATAGGCGTCAGTTTGTCTTGTGACCTATTAATCTAATTATTAATTACTAATCTAATCGCGAAGATCACAGCAGAAAAAGCACAAAAGATAATACAACATCGTGTATTGTTGTATGAAAAATTCAAAGTATGAAGTGCTAATGGTTTCAGTTCTAATAAATAACACCTGATGAAGCTAAACACAAACGACCAACAACTTTTTTCGAATTGGAAGTGCCCCTTTTTTTGTTGCCCAATTTTTTTTGGTTGTTGTTTCAATTAAGTCTCCATACTTAAAAGTAAACGAGACGCCATTCAGTCCCGAGCATCCCAACAGGAGGTTTTTTATATATATTATGGATTTCCCTTTCAATTCGTGTTTAATTTTGTCCTGCAGATGGCCTGCCGTACCCAAATTGTATTGGAGCGGTTCGCGTCTCTTCTCCAGCTCCAGTTGTCGTAATTTCATGCATTTTATGCATATTGCACATGATGTTTGCAGAACGCTTTGTTCAGGTACGAAACTAAAAACAACTGCTGTCGCCAATCTAATGAATCTAGAACACGTTCATTAGTTTGAGTCAAGTCGAGGGAAATTTACTGTTTGCCCGTAGGAACAAAAAATATATGATGGTAGTTTTGACCACTATCACACACCATTTCATTTAAGAGCATAGAACAAGAATTTTGTGTATATATCCACTTTGCAATGTAAATCCACAACTGTAATGTTGATATCAATAAGTAGCAGAGACAGTGGGGATGTAGTACAGCGGTTTATTTACATCAGCAGCACCTACATTGTCATTCAACCATCAAACTTTGAAGTAGTAATAATAGGTAGGTCGGTAGTGGTGTATAATTACTCCCTTCAAAACGTATGCACTAATCTAAACTAAAAATCGTCAAACCTCGTGATAGTGAGCTTACTTTTCAATAAAAATAAGGCAGGATGTGTATTTCAGGACGGAGAATTCAAATCTGATGTCTAAAAGGCAAACTTGTTTCTTCTTGTATAAAATACTTTGAATTTAAAACTTTGAAAATTTGTGGCGCCAAAACGGTAAGCGTTTTTGAAAAACGGAAAGAATTCCTACCTGGCAAAAGCGTTTTAATATTTTTAGAAAAAAGGATCATGCCATTATCTTTAAAAGGTTTTGCACGCAAGTGATACGCGTGAAGTACTCATTTTTTTCTTAAAAATCGCCATAATTTCGAAACGGTTAAGTTTTTCGAGGAAATATTTTGCACAGGTACGTAGTCATATGAGAACTATTAACTGACAAAAAACTGGAGATTCAAATTTTTTTCAGCCTTATAGCTTCCTATCCCTTATGGAATACGACAATAGTTAACGAATTCATCATCCTTTATTACAAGCATCTCATATCGAGCAAAATGATTCCTACGCGACAGTGCACACTTCACAAATACAATTTCATCGTTTGAACTGATATCGAAGAATGAGTAAACAAACCAACGTAACTCTCCCTCACTCCATACTATGGAAGTTGCTTCGTTTGTGATTTACAGCGCATCAATAAAAAATTCATCGAGAAACGTTACCAGAAATTTAACATGGCTATAACCAAACGTAACGAAAATAATTCGACAAATCAACAAATGTTTTACTACGAAAACTTACTAAAAAGAACCTCGCTCGCCCCTTTTTAGAAAGACCTCCTTTAAATCATAAATTTAGGTCTTACAAACACTGCTACATTGCTCAAATATTTGGTATTGTTATTCTCAAATCATCATATTCTGCTTATTGTCCAATATTAATAAACCAGGATTCACTTGCCATTCTGTGGAAAAAACCTCTTCCCTGTCTCGATTCTGGGTTCAAACAAATCATGCGAATTCAATACTCTATGGATAAAGAGTTATGTTTTTAAAGCAATTTTGATACAGGTTTTAACCTCAGTTTGATTGCAACAATGTGCAACGTGTTACTTGTTGAGTATTAAAAGTACTTCGTAGGCATTTGTTCCAGGAACGGAATTGAGAAAAAAAGTTATTTGACAAACTGCATTCTGTCCGCGGCGGAGTTTTCCCTTTAGAAATAGCAATAAGCAGCAATGATAAAACGTGTCTTCCGACATCGTATAACTAATTTGAATGTACAATATTGACTTTAAATGAAGTGTAGAGTAAAACGTATATGATTCCCGTCTTTTTGTTAGTCAAGTTTGTTAGTTAAATAGTTAGACCCCTAATTCTTTCTACATTTTCATTGCAAGTAATATGTTTTGACCAGATTTTGGAATCAGGTTGATTCAATTATAGGTGTCATAGTTATTGTGGTGTCCAATATTCAGAGATTTTAATCAAAACATTCAAACTCGGATATTCTCATATTTCTCCATGTAAACCTAACTATATCATACTTCGAACATCGAATTCGGCTTCTGAGACTCGAATTAAAAATTGTCCCAACAAGGTTATGAAGCTCGATAAGCTAAGAATCTTGACTGAATTTACCAATTTAAAATCCTAATTACAGAAAATATTTCGAAAATTTATCAAAAATCGTTGTTAATCAATTGTTATTATTGTTATTTGTACTTAATACTATGAGTTTTGACCAGTGACAATGTAAGAAAATAAGTGAACTTTAAAATAAAAAAGTGCATCGATTGTAATATAAAGTGACGCGTTCTCATACCTTACATTTCATTTAAAAAGAGTGGTCAAATTATCATTTACAGTGAGCGATTATATTTGTGTCTTTTGTTAGTACCAGAGCGAGTAACTATACATGTACATTAACAGAATGGTTAATAAATCAGATCTGTGTTACTTGAAAATACTTGTTAATATTAATAAGCGGCTTTTTCATGCTGAACAACTTGCTGATATGGTTTTTGTCCATTCTAATTACCTTCAAACGATGTGAAATGTCGTAGGTTAGTTGAGGAAATGGTGAATAAGGTCTTTGTTATTTTAAGTTGAATGAAAAGTGAGTAAATCATAAAAAATGTAATACAGCTCTGTTTGTTTTACAGATTTGAACTAGTTTTCGGAGTAATTTACAAAGTGCAAAACTAATGTAAGAAATAAGGTGTTTTCATGCATTTAGATATTTGGTTTATAATATGACTACAGGAAACTAAATTCATATCTGCACTGGTCAATGTAAGACCAACTGCAAAATGTATTAAATTAGGTAGAATAATCCAGAAAGCTTGTTATAGTGTAAGGATCCGGACTCTATTTCTGGAATACGCTTTAAGGAATGAAGTGATTTACTTTTGTCATGATGTATGCCATTGCTGATTCTAAAATGCATGTATCTGAAACATAAATAAAATCTATTTAAAACACAGCAGTTTTTGATACTCTTTACTGTTTGATGCATTTAATCCATCAGCAAGCAATTTGTGTCGTACATTGTCTCCCATAAAACGTTGATTTCTCAACGAATTTAAATTGCGAAATAAACTATGTATCACGTTACCCCAACACAACTATTGAAAATTGAGAAACAAAACCGTCTGACCAATTTAGCCAACCGATTGAAGACCAGCTTTAAATATTTATGAGATTTTTAAATTGGTAACGCCAAATAAATTCGAGAACCTGCAAGACTTACTTTGATATATTGTAAGCACGTCCGCTTAAAGCTTCTCATTTGCACTACCATTTTTAAATCAGACAAAGTCAGACAATGCTAAATCTAAAAATAGGGATTATTGGGAATAATGAGAAATTGGATCTGAATAAAATTCACAATAATACAAAATTGCATGGACAAGTGTAGCATGAAGAGGATATAATTTGCTGATGACAAGGAATATTACTGGGTTTCACGTGCAATCATGAATACCTAAGCTAGGATTGAGGAAGTGAGGAAATTAACGATTTTATCTACGATAATTTAACTAAATTACTGTTTTAATGTGTTCGTTTGATTCAAGCAGGCGGAAGCATATGCAAGTTGGATAGTTGCCACATTTCAAGGTAAAGTTAAACTACTTTGTGACGTCAACGGTTTCCTGCCGTTGCGTTTACATCAATTTTGTGGATTACATTATCAAATCTTCGAGAGGTCTCACCTAGAATAAATAAGTAGCTGAATTAAGGAACTTGAATATTTTTGTGCAATAAAATAAACATCCTATATTGATCACAAATCTGGTGGATGAGGGGTCCTGTACCCCCCTAGAAGCATAGAAAATAAACCTTGTCATTTTGGTTTCTGGCCTCAGTTCTGTTTCTGTTGATACCGATTTCCATATGGATTTTTATTTAGGTTCTGTCTCCGCCATTCTGGATCTCTAGCAAGTCCTTGATTCCA
>JAQGAP010002689.1:0-14355 GCA_034697805.1 Orchesella bifasciata | reverse complement strand
TAGAAAACGTGCTAAAATAATGTTGCGTTATTAAATATCCATCAGTGAATTGTTTAGTCACAAACTTTCGTGCACGAACTCACATAACTTTGCACAAGGAAGGCAGATTCTACTGGTGACTCGTGTTTTGTTTTGTGCTTGCTCCCGTCAATACATTTCCTTTCCACACATTATTTTACCGGTCTATCCTCTCAATCCTTCATATTTGCCTCATGCAGAGAGGGTGGGAAGAGACTAGAAGCGGCTGCCGGTCACGTTGTTGCAATTGCAGTACACATACTAAATTCAATAAACATTATTTTCCACGTTCTCCGTCCTTCAGTCATCACAGTAGAAAAACAGTGAAGTGTCAAGTCGACACTGGAAAGTTTACTTTGTTGTTTCGTTACTCAACGTTGGAAGCAACTGACTGAGGGACTTACGCTAGTGTTGGGAATATGCAGTCAGCAGGAGTTATGACGACACCACTTGTGTAAAACTGATGTCAAACTGTTTGGACAACCAGCTGATCTAAAGGTACTTTAACTAATAATACACATGATTGGTGAGCTTATTGTTATTTGTTAGTGCTTGCATGTATTGTCAGAATTAGTAATGCCTGATGGTCTTTTGAAATTGAGATTGATTATAATTGGAAATACTGTTGAGTTCTGACTTGCTTACTTTTGCAGTAAAAATCCCCTTGTTTGGTTGTTGGAGGAGGGGACGATAAGCGTCAAACATAATTCTTTCTTGAGGAACAGTCAAATTCATCTCATCTCAAATCACAATGTCTTCCACATCCCCGCGGTTGTTGCGTTATGGACGCCAACTCATAAAGCACCAAAACATTGCTTCAGTTATGCCATGTGTTACCTCGTGGAACACTCAGCAAGTCAGGATGAGGAGTATGCTGTCGTTGGGACAACCCACGTTGGAATCTCATTCGGAGTTCTTTAGTGATGCAGAACAAGTAAGTTTTTATTCATTAAGACATGGACATGTATTTAATCACGAAATTAGGCATGTTGTTGCAAAAACAAACGACAAGGATTAGTGAAACTTAACTTCTTAGCTGTGTTTAAGAGGTTATCTAATCTTAACTTGTAGGTGATGCCTGGAATTTACAAAGAGGAGTTACGGTCCAGACGTCGATCCTTGTGCCATATAGTGTCCGAACTAGTCGCTAAAAGGGGGTCTGAAGTCAATCATCTCATAGTTATTCCAGCATCCTCCAAGAAGTTTATGTCGGAAAATATTCCGTACCCTTATCGGCAAAATTCAAACTTTTTGTATCTGAGTGGTAGCTATGACCATGAAGCTTTCCTAGTTTTATGCGTCACCGGAAAGGAGCAGCTTCACACTCTATTTCTCAGTGATCCGGACCCAACGTCGGACCTGTGGGATGGTCCAAAAACGAGTCCGCAAGCTGCCGTAGATCATTATGGTTTTGATCAAGCGTACTTAGCATCAGAATTTGAGAGCTTTATGACCAGTTTCGCACAAAAGACAAAAAGGAAAGTAAAAGTATGGTGTGAGGATAGAAGCATTGTTGAGCGATATCTTGACCCATCCTTTGGATTCGAATTTAAAAACGCCGAGTCACCCAAAGCCATCATTGACACGTTACGACTGATAAAATCTCCTGCGGAAATTGACTTAATGCGTCACTCATCCCGCATAGCGTCCGAAGCCTTTCAGCAAACCATCAGATTTTGTGCAGAATGGAATGCAAAAGGACAGCCCATTAGTGAGCATCAAATATGGGCCAAATTAGATTATGAATGTCGTATGCATGGCGCAGAACGGTTGGCGTATCCCCCCGTCGTTGCCTCCGGAGGTAGGGCCAACATCATCCACTACGTATTTAACAGCAATAAATGTCAGCCCAACGATATGATTTTGGTGGACGCGGGCTGCGAGTTTTTCGGCTACTGCAGTGACATCACTCGAACCTGGCCGGTTTCTGGCAAGTTTACTAATGACCATCACAAATCATTATATGAAATGATGCACAAGACACAGACTGAGCTCATCAAAAAAGTCGAACCAGGGATTTCACTTGACCAGCTCTTTGGCATAATGAGTGAATACTTGGTAAAGGGTCTAGAAGAGCTAGGAATCATTAAGAAAGGGAGCAGCAAATCCGGAAACTGTCAGGAAATCGCCCTCAGATTCTGCCCACATCACGTTAGCCACTACCTGGGAATGGATGTTCACGACACGGCAACCGTTGGACGAAATGAACCTTTAGCTGCCGGGATGGTTATCACAGTTGAGCCTGGAATTTACTTTAGAACGTCTTCCAATCAGCGAGATTTCCTAACCAAGGTTGGGAATGAGTTTAACGGCATAGCAATAAGAATAGAGGATGATGTTGTTGTTACAGAAAATGGGCACAGCGTGTTAACCTCAAGTTGTCCAAAATCCGTTAAAGATATTGAAAACTGGGGCACTGTGCCACAGGCCTAAGTTTTTTTCCTTTCCGATCGCCAGTTACTTCAGTTTATCACAAAATTTACAATTTATCTTGTTGGTAAAACTACTACTTAATATTTTGAGCAGCCTGTTGTGATACCACGCGGTATTTAAAATTTACATGTAAAAAAAGCACCGACTCAATTGTGTACTTTATACGAAAATTAATTTACAAATGTTTTATCACCAAGTTATCTTGTTTTGCATATGAAAGTGAGTTCATTCAAAATGTACAAACGACTTTGTTTAAGGCAGGACGTAAGCAGTCAGTCATTACAAATTCAAACGTGGAAATAATGATCAAGTCATGATGATATGCGGGTTGTAAAAAGCCCCAATTCAGAGGCCGAACCGTAATCTTTTTGGTGCTTCACCCAACTGATATGTAGATAGTTTTGATTTTTATGTATAATTAAACATTCTCATTTACATCATATTATGTCTTAATAGGATAGTGAACAATATCTTACATTTTATTTATGTAGCTGTGTATTGGATAAGATTAAAGTATACAGAAAAACCAAACATGATATTCTTCACTATTTTATAACGCTCAATATTTATTCTTTGATTGATGGGGGGCATCAAATGACTTACTCTCTAGACGCTGTTGCCAACAAGGTTAAAATATCTAACTGATTATTTCATCATAACGATATAACTAGGCATGTTTTTCATCCTAAATATAAACACTCCTTATCAGGTTTTTTTTGTGTAACGAAAAAGGTTATTTTTAAAACAAGCATCATATAAGTATAAATTAGCTCTGCTGCTATCTTTACACCATTCAAGCTTTAACATTCTATTAAAAGAAACTACTCATCATACCAGATTCCTTCTCACTAAAACAAGACTACCTATCATCATCATCAAGACGTGCATGCATCATAAGGCTTGGAATGGTTATCATCATCATATCATAATGAATTACTTCTACACAGGGCCGCCGACGCGTTTGGCTAAGCTAATGCAACATGTAAACTAGATGGGACTCTCAATCAATCAATCTACTGAAAACACCTCTGGGTCTCCTCCGGCTGGGTTTTCTAAGTTGTAAAAGTAAATTGTACAATATTATACAAGAATAAGTAATCTGATATACAATCAAAACAATCTCTTGGCCAGTCGAATAATAAGTAGATCTCTTTACTAAAATTCAACTTATCAGTAGCTGCCGAAAGTTATTGGTGTATATGATAGGAACTAGGAAATGTAATGTAATGTAATGCATGTGTGTAATATAAAGTGATCGTCTGAGCTATCTTAAAGTAATGTTTTGTTTACTTGACACTTCGCACGTCATACTATCTACCATTCAAGTTTCTCTGGATATTGTCCAGACAGGCATGCGATGCAGTGGCCAATCTTTTTCGGATCTTTCTCCCTTATGGAATAGGTTACAGCACTGATCAGTCCTTCAATGGAGAGGTAGACCAAGCTGTCAGCCCCTATTGAACAAAAAGAAGAGTAGAAATGATTAGTAACAATTTGTGGACTCTCTTCTAGTATTCAAGAGCATTTTTAAATCAATCATTAATTTAAGATAACTTACCAACTGCATCAGCCAACTGATGAGCATCCAGTTTGTTGGCGATGAGTTCTTCGCGGGTTGGAATATTAATACCCATGTAGCAAGGATATTTGATTGGGGGAGATGCCACACGAATATGAACCTGAAATGTTGGAATGTTCATTGTAGATTGTGGAGAATGAATGGGATTAAGAAATTGTAGAAAAGTTCAAAGGGCATGTAATCTGCGCATACCTCCTTTGCTCCAGCATCTCTCAGCAACTTGATGATGGGACCAATTGTGTTTCCACGAACTATTGAGTCGTCAATCAGTACAATCTTCTTCCCAAATACGTTATCCATGAGGGCACCAAATTTCTTGGCCACGCCAAGCTGCCGCAGACGAGTTGATGGTTGAATGAAAGTTCTCCCAACATAACGATTTTTGCATAGGACTTCAGCAAACTGGATCCCAGATTGACGTGCATAGCCATGTGCTGCAGCTGTTCCGGATTCTGGTACTGAGCTCACGATGTCTGCATCACAAGGAGCTTCTTTGGATAGCTCACGCCCACACTGCATTCGCACAGAATATACTACTTGGCCTATTAAAATAGTAAAACATTAGCATTAGCATTCTCAACCCAAGGAAATAAATACAATTGATCAAAACTTTTTTTTAAATCACCTTCAAAAATGGAATCGGGCCTGGCAAAGTAGACGTATTCAAAAATGCAGAAAGCTGGAAGCCGGTCATCTTGACGTTCCACAATCCCAATACTTTTGACGCCGTACTTGGTGAGCTCAACAATCTCGCCAGGTTCAACTTCTCGCAGATAGCGTGCTCCAATAGATAAAAAGCCAGAAGATTCTGAGGAGATAACCCAACCCTCACAGTTTTCATCGTCATTTTCGCCATTGATGCGGGGATACATTTTGCGCTTGGTAACAGGAACAAGTTTCCCCAAACAGAGTGGTCTGTTTCCATACGGATCTCTCACACCGTAAATACGATCCTGGTACATGAGTACCAACGAGTAAGATAGTGGAGACAGTTTCATGACATGCTTGATTCTCGCAGGCCAGTTTGGTCCCTCGTGCTCTCCTTCTGGAGGATTAAGACAGAGAGCTTGGGTGATTAATTCAGAGTCAGACATGGTTGACAGTCCAAGGCCTCTGTCCAGAACCTAAAATCCATACAAAAATACATTCCTGTGTGGTGAATCGGCGAGCTAATTTTATGATACATAATCCCAAGTTTTCTATAAACTATTGAGCTCTAACTTTCTTCCTGAGCGATTCCGCATTCACAAGTTCACCATTGTGTGCCACGGCTAAAGCTCCGTGTTGGGTGTGAACCACAAATGGCTGACAGTTCAGGGCTTCTGAGGCTGCTGTAGTGGAGTATCTCGTATGGCCAATTCCTAGGTTGCCCCTTATTTTGTTCATTGCGCTGTCATCAAAAACATGAGAAACGAGACCCATGCCTTTGTGCATGTTGAATCTCTTGGCGTCTTCCCCCTTGGATGTGACGATGCCTGCACTCTCCTGACCTCTGAAATATTGTTATCAGTAACACATCATATTTCTCTAGTTCAGTCAAATCAACTACGCACATAACTACTCGACTCTCTCCATCCCATGGCATGATTTACTTCTGGTTCTGCTCTAAAATATGCATGCTTCTCTTTCACTCCTACCAGAATCATGCTTACCAGAAGTCTCTTATTATATGAAATTTTCATTCAAGTTTCATCTAGAATGAATGCCTAATTACCACGACTAATTTATGCCAAATTGTTCTTTTACTAGCATTATACGTAGAAAATTTTAGCTTTTGTTTCAGCTTACCTGTGTTGAAGAGCTACTAGTCCAAGGCAAATGATCTGAGCCACATCAATCTGTGTTGGCCATTCCCCCGCACCGATACATCCGAACACACCGCAGTTGTGAGTGATTCCAGCCTCCTCATTGTCTTTGAGAGGCTGCTCGGACTCAGTTTTCGTTTCGTTTTCGGGCTGTCTTTGCTCCATGTTTTCAGTGGAACTAGTGCTTTGACAATTCTACGTTTAATTAATTCAACTTCAGTTAAAACTTTGTTCCAGTCCAGAAAATTAACTCAAACTTTTACATGTGCTATGCTCTTTTTGCAGTCTAAAACAACAATATCTTATGTTTTTTATGAATCTTTGATTTTATTCTGTTGCTGCTGTAGGTATGTTTGCAGAAAGTAACAACTAAATTAGAACCGCACGTGAAACCACTATCCTATCCTACACCTTCAGTGAAATCGTCAAGAATGTCATAACACGAGGGGTTGCATGCAAACTAGATAAAGTAAGGAATTGACTGAAGGTTGATGGGCGAATGAGATGAGACAGAAAGTGTACTCTCTTTCGCGTAGAGTTGACTTGTGCTAACTGCATTCCCTACACGTTTGAGCAAGACACTATGAGGTAAAGAAAACAGAGAAATATGTTTAGGCTTAAAATAATTTAAAAAACGTAAGACTCTTTTAATCCACACGGAGGCAGATCATCATCAGTTGTTGGAACGGATTGTGCACTAACTAAACATTAATTAAATGACATGCAGAAGCCAATCAATAAGTTAAGTCAGATGCTGTTACCAAACTCCTGCTGTAATAGTTGAGCTAACTTACATTTCCAATCTCATACATTAGCATTAGCATGCACGTACATTGGTGGATTTGGGATTTTCATTTAATACGAAACAAGATTCAAACTTGTCATGAAAGAAGGAAAATGTACGCTCAAGTTTAAGAAAATGCGACAGTATCATTATGACCAGGATGACTGTGAGGCTGAATGAAGTGAACAGTAGTCAAGTTCAGTTTTTAACATGCCATGCCTTTTCTTACGTCGTTTGATCCCCTGTCATTACAAATGTGTGCCCAGCAAATAGACTGCTACTGAATAGCATTAAATTTAAAAATAAATTGTGGCTTTCATAAAACATGTATTTACATTTACTGATTTACGGCTCACTCGGTCATTTCATATCATGTAGGCTAAAAAATTCTTTGCGTTCATTGAGTGTAATCACCGATTATGGGTCCGTGGCTTTATATGTTATAGACGCAAACTGCACCAAGTTTGGTATACATTACAATTATATAATATTGGCAAAGCACAGAGGTTAAGTTGACTAGCTCCTGAAGATATTATCGTGCAGTAATTTAAGTTGATCATGAAGGGATATCATCTTGAAGCTGTCTGATCTTTACTGTTTCGTGCAGTCAAAAACTATCAAACTACTATGTACTTGCTATCAAAAAGGTGAAGTTACCACACCAGATTTGACCAGTTTCCCTTGATGGAAGGATCTTACGAAATTCTCTTGCTTCCTTGCATATTATGCCGATTGAGAGGTTTTTTTACTTATCGCGCAAAAATTATCGTTGTCTGGATTTGCAGAAATAATTTAGGTATTCATGGGGCCCAGTTCAATAGAAGAAATTGGGTACATATCCCTGCACTAACCGCCACTGACTGACTCAACTGGCATTCATAGTCAACAGTCAGTAGGAGCAATAGCCGATCCTACTTTTGCAGTCATTTAACGTCATAATTGTAATCGTTTTTAAGGAGTTTGCAGTTTGAAGGAATTTCGTGTCAGGTTCTCAGCTTGTATATAGCCACGTCAATATTTCTATCAGTAATTAAATTTCATAAAGATAAATGCTTCGACCAGCTCTCTACCTTTGATTATATGCCATTCAAACATGAGCAAGAGTTCATGGTTCAAGAAAAACTTCTTTACATGGTAATTGGCAGTTGATATTCAATAGGGGAAGCTATTGAGGTACAGCTGGCTATGAATAATTTCCAAATTTCATCGACTTGAATCTGACTGATAACCATTGCCAAATTAATGTTTGTTAAAAGTGACCGCGGGTCCAATTTGATTTGAGATGTGTTGTTGTTAACTGAATAAAATCGCATTTAGCCAGATACTTGTTATCTATACTGCGGATGAAATTGATTTGATACCTATCGCTCTGTGCAATAATATATTTAACATCTTTACAGTTATGACGATCACGACGACCACACACACCATCCACGACTGGGTGAGATGATGGGTTGGGATTTGGGATTAGTGGAAAATCTTTACAAAACAAGATTAACCAGTGTTTCGTAAAAGGCCACGTAGATACATGCCAGGCCAGAGTAATCTTGTGCTGCTAGCATGTGTGTAAATAAAATTTTGACTTTAAACTAAATCCTTTTCTGCTCATTGATCCCAATTCCACCTACCGTGTGACGAGATTATTATTTAAACTAATGATAATTACTGACTTGGGCTATACTATAATATAATGATACATTAACTAACAGTTATGGCAGTTAATCCACTTTTGCATGTATTTGCGACTGCAATGTACTATGGTTTGGCTTATAATAAGCATTCATAGAACATTCTCCAGTTATAACGTATCATATCGATTAAACCAGGTTGAGCCAATTAAAATTTAGAATGAAAGTGCGTTGTTGATCAAATGTGGGCTTTCTCAGCATGTTTGTTCCCCTCCTCCAATCCAAAACCATGAAAACGATGATTTTTCTAAACTGAAGCAAAGTCGTCAATTAAAGTATGCTAAGAGAGGACGGCCCTGCAAATGAAATCACGTGGCTTGCCAATCCCCCAAGCGAGACAAGCATCGTATGTACGATTTGAGAGGAAAAACATGTCACGTCAAGACGAAGTTGTCCACATTGATGCTGAATGAAAAATATTTTGAATGTGGTTCAATCAAAAGCTAATGATAATAGCTTTATTGTGATGCTGGAGAATTGGGCTCCTCCTGTTGTTTTCAGTTACTATGTACAGAGCAGCAGTTTATATAAAAAATTATCGGCCAAACCTCTGGCTTGCCCCAAGAGATTATAACTGCTCGTTATTGCAAAACAGTTGAGTTAAGCAGGCAGAAATCTTTGCGGATAAGAATTTCTTTGATAAACAAACGAAAATGTAATGAGAAATTGACATAAATCATAACTAATCTCTTGATAACCTATACTTCCTTCGTTATTACTTAACCCACAAGATCCGCCTTAGAAATTCTCCAATGAAGTCTGATACATGGGGAGGTGTGCGTCACCAGCTCATGCAGAGCAAAAAAAATGGGCTGTTTCATACAAACAGCATTTTGTTTGCAGGACTTATTTTCTTATCAGATCTAATGTCATCCAGTTACGTGCATTTAACTTGTAAATAGCTTTATTTATTACCTCATTATCGGAGGTGGTATCACACGATCCAGCCACGTCTTCTGGGACGCTTTTTGACAACTCTGTCATCCCAACAGGATCCATCTCAGTTGATGAACTTGGCGTGAATTTCAGTGCAGTGACTTTTAAACACTTTCGTTAATTTGAAAGTTCGGAAGAATGTTCAGAAGGTAGTGGTGTAAACTAATATATAACATGGACTTCAAAATCCCTACACATTAACACTGCAATTAAACATAGCTGAATTGTAATTAGAATTGCAAACCATGTTCAGCACACGTCATGGAAATGATTTCCAATATGGCTTCAATGTTGTATTCCTACAAAAACAATGATTCACGGAAATGCATTCCAGAATGATATGCTTTTCGTCGAACTTTCACACGTAGAGTTATTTAATTGTTGAGTTGGTAAAACACCGTTGTCTTTACGAAATCAAGTGACAAATTCACAATGGAAGCAAACACCCCACTGTATAGAGAGCTTGTCTAATTAGAGGGAGTAAAAATGTAAAGGCTTCCTCGTGTATTCTCTCCCGACTGAAGCTTACTCCTGACTAAGCAGCCCTATGAATTATCTGACCTGGTGAAGACAAGCACAAAAGTATTTCGCCTGCTGCAGAGTAAAAGCCTTTGCTGCCTTGCTTGCCTTTTGTCTGACAGCATCAAAATCTTGAAGCTTGAAAGACGTTAATTTAGTTATACGAAACTGGAAACTAGCCTCAACTTAAATGTATTTCTTACTTGTGGTGTTACAATACAGCTTCAGCAACCTTATCATCATGCATGTCGCCGATATATTCATATATTAATATTGCTAATAGGACTACCTCTAACTCACCCATATTATTTACCTATACATGATCTCATGCATTCCTGTATGCATGTGTGATGCACCTCAAATGCGTTCGTGGTTCCGTGCTTTCTTACAACTTTTATTAACACTGTCGTTACGTTTGTTTTGTATTAGTATTCATCTTGTTCACCATTATCGTGATGACTGAAGACAGTTTTAGGAGGGCTACGCACAGGGACAAGTTGTGCGGGAACCTATGTCTTTTAGCGTCTCTATCAGTATGGATCCATGGTACTGTTCTCTATGCATTATATGTGCACAGGATCTAACACCATGGCTTTGATACTAATCTTCAGACAGGAAAATCATGATCACATCATCTTCCCAACTTGCTCATGTCTCGAGGAGTAATTCAATACGCTGACAACTTGCTTCTTTTGCAGCAAAACTCTTTGTTTTTTACAAGAAAAACATTGTTTGCTGACGTGACAAGTCTATGGCCTTTGAGAGACGAGCACGTGGTGGGGTGCTTCATCAATACCCATGAGCATCGGCAGATACTGGTTTTATGAAACTGAAATGATTATTCGACATTTTTTATGGTTGACCAGTTTCAAACTCAACATGTTATGAGTATTATGTTTGACATATTGCATCATCATTTATCATGAATGACAGTCATGGTGCTTGTAATTTCAAACTGGCCCCGAATTCAGCGGCAGTAGCTGAATGATATTGATTTCAGAAAAGGAAACACAAATAAGTGATAAATATGATTATTTTTAAGTTTCTACTACAGTAGTAGTAGCCATGCGGTATGTAATAATGGGTAGCATCTTTAAAAGGCAAACATATTCAATACTCATCAGTACAGTCCAGTCTTGTATGTATATTAAGATATTTACTTTTCTTGGGAAGAAAATAACATGTAATCGTAACTTTTGTGAAAATACATGGCTCACAATAAACAGACCTTTGAGATAAATAGGGTAATTTCATTAACAATAATTTTCTGGCTTCTGATTCCCATATTTTATATCTGGTGGAAGCCATAAAATCTCTTCAACTGTCAACATACACAATACCACATGTTGTGAACGCTGTTACGTCTTCGTGAAAGGTAGTCTGGATTGATTTTAGCATCGATATGGAAGTCACTACTTTAGACTTAAGTAGAAACACGCGTTTAATGCCGCTACTTATATATTTACATGTATACTATCATGCCTTTTGATGGTAGTATTTTGTGGTTGCATTTCATTTGGAAGCTGAAGGTTTTGTTGTTAATCTGAAAAATACTAGAATATTCCGGTTCCATAATAGGATTAAGCCGAGATCGTGAGACTTTCGACATTTGTTTAAGTACACATTCCGTAAACACAGTACAATGGCAGCTAAATCAGTCATTCGTTGTGCGATGGTGACAATTGACAACGATGATGGTCAAAAATTTAAGTACGGACAGTGATACATATTATCACAGAGAGAATTCTGCGTAGAAATAAAATGAATGTTAAAGGAAATACGTACAACAAAAACAACAAAATTTGAATAGCATTGTTTAGTCATTACATATCTCAGTAAACTAATGTGACCTTTAACTTTGCATTTTAAAGGCCAGGCTATGTTATCAAGAAACAGCAGCAAAGAAAAGCTGAATGGTCAGTCAAGCATAGACATATTTCTTTCACAAAACCCAAAACTGCAAGCAACGCACATTTTCTGTACTTATTATGTTTACGTTGCTTTACTTTTACTAACTACTCGTTTCTCCATGCGATTATTAATGTCGGGTTAAATTATTTTGTTTGCGCAGTACGAGTATTTAGGACATATATATTTCACGACCTACATAAGTAAAAAATAGTTCACGGCGCCATAATATTCATAAATTATAAAGAGTTTTGAAGTCAATGCATAAACAGTTCTTCGAATGAAAGGCAAATTCATAAGCAACTTGGGATTAGTAAAAAACAATTCTTATTGATATCATTCTCTGCTGGATATTTTCTTCGCAACATCCGATCTTAAGTCCTTTTAATGTCATTTTGCTATCAGCAAATGTGATGTTTTATTGCTAACTAAGCTCAACCGAAATCAGACGAAGGCGATAAAATTAAATATTATTACATACATTAGCAGATTATTATCCTTTAAAAGAGGCAGCTTCATTCCGATAATAAAATTTAGTTTCACCGTTAATGGGAATGTGAGAAACGAAAACATCTTAAAGTACCCTAAGTGTTAAACATCACTAGTTTCAATTTGAATTAAAACAATATGATAAGATAATGAGCCCAATTTATAGGCGCCAATATATTTTATGATAGCAATTGTTATTTATTACATGGCAAAGATGAGAGCTTAATATTTATTTCGGCATCAAGCAAAAGCATGTAAAGTTGGAGTTCACAAGCAACTGTGTAACCTGATACTCATTTCATGCCATGACGTAGAGAATTGGATTTCGCATTATCTGCAGATGTACATCGGCAAAAGCCCATAACAGTATGCTTATCGCTTCTCCAGTAATATCTTCAAGAAACGAACTTTTACCAGTTATATCAGGCATCGACATTCATTCTTATACTTCAGCATGACATCACTTGCTTTTCGAAAAGGAGAATGATTTTTAGGACACATGTGTCGAATGATATGACCCATGATGGTCAAAACTTATTACAAATAAATGACTCATTTTTATTAATGCGTGATATTTATGACACTTCAGGAAGAGAAATGAAGGGTTCAACTGGCATACACGTACGCTCCCCTATATCAACGGCTGAATTTCTTACTTATACAAATAAAATAAAATATGAAATAAAAGTTCTTTGAACGCTGGTGTAGGGAGTTTCATGCAGAAATAATATGTGATGTGATATGATGATCGTCTGACAAGTTTACACTAGTAAAACTTCTTTTCTCAAAATTCCAAAAAATCTCCAAACCAATAACCATTTAATTCAAGGTTGTTTTACTGGTTAAGAGTAAAGGTAGGCAAAAAATCTCAGCCACTGCATTTTAATATCTTTCGTAATTCATTGTGGCCCTACGAACCGTAGACAGAGTACAGACAAGGCATGCCAGAGTTGATATTACTTAATAGTGAACGATGGTATACTAAGTAAGTGTGTGGATGAAGGAATCGTATCTATCATTTTCTAGTCTTTGCCTGTCACTTTGAACTTGCATAAGATGACTTTATGCATGTCTAATGGATTATGGCATGTGGAAAATATTATTTATCACTCGGTAAAGACATTGTAGCTTACTAGTCTAGGTTGTAGTTTTGGAAAGCAGTTTTTCAACATTTATATTGAAGGAAGATGAAAAATAGCTTGTATTTAATTATTATTTATGCTCATCTCCACGAATTTTGACTAAAAAGATGAAAACTAGTTCCTCGCCTGATGCCAACAAAAACATAATACATTGTAAATGCAATGTACCCTTCATTGCTTGCATACATTCATAAAATATCGGGCTATAGGTTAGCAAGATATTATGTAATAACTTTGTATATGGTTACTGAGGTGCGTGTAAGGAAATAAAGTACCTCTGACACACTGCACTGGGTGAATGCAGGATAATTAACTTTATAACACGAAGTTATACTTGTAAATATTTTCAAGCGATAATGAGCATTACTGAAGGTTATCATAAATGTATTGACGGAGGGTGCACTACAGTTTTTAGAAATTCGTACTTCACTCCAGAAACGTATTCATGTTATAAAAACCATATGCCATAGTGTTTGCTCACTGTTTCCTAGAATTTCAATCAAAGCGTGAAAATATTTGCAGATCATCTTTAATTATTCTGGTCACGACAGGGCGTACAGGCTTCTTCATTTGCTGGACTATGTTACAACTTTACAACATCATGTTTGTAAAAGTTGAACGGATTTAATAGAGTCTTGTTATCATCAAAAGATTATGGAAGAGCTAAATAATAATCGTAATCGTGCTAACTCAAGGATTTGGAAAAACCGGACTTGGGCTTGTTGTTTCATGGCGTTTACTAATGTTCCGTCATATTTGACTGTCATAAAATTTTCTTTGAATGTTAGAGACATATCAAGAAATATCAAGTCGACGGTGGAAGTGCTTATATAATAAAAGGCATGACGAAGGTCACACACTCATTCTTATCATGACTGTTGACTTGATATCTGAGCTAACTCGTTTCTTGACATATTCTGGAGGTTCGGCAAGCAAGAGGTCAACTTAAACTCTTATAATGTGATGTTACGTAATTAAATCTATTTCTCAAACAATACACTGCCATTCATGAGAAGAAGACTTACGTCTTCCAAATTCTGTTAGCAAAAATCAT
>JAQGAP010002688.1:0-14356 GCA_034697805.1 Orchesella bifasciata | reverse complement strand
ACCCGCGTGCATGATGTATGGAGTGCATATGTACTTACGTGCATAGTGCCTGGAGTGCAAGAACGCTCGCGTGCAAATTGGTCATGGAGTGCAAGAGCCCTCGCGTGCAAAAGCCCTGTAACGTTGGAAACAGTCAACCACTTGCTTCTTTCCACTTCCACCTTTCTTCTTTACAACCTAGAATGAGTTTCTTCTTACTTCCGTACTCACAGATAGTACTCTACACTCTTATACCATACCCACAATGGTACATCGTGTTTCTGTCACATCGTATAGTTTTAAATGTTTTCTAATCATCTCACTTCTCGTCGAATTTCTCCTGCTAATTTTAGTGTGCACTATATTACTTCTCTATTTAATAAAAACTTCAATTTTCTTTGTATGCTAATGAAATTAAAGCATTTTGGTTTATTGACTGTTTGACCATCTCATTTGACTAATAATGACACAGCTTATTTGCTGATGATGACGTTAAATTATGCTTATAGAAATTAAAAATGTGGTGTCTAAAATAATAGAGGATTTATTGTACCAACATGCTTAAATTTTTTTAAATAATTAACTTGCTCATTGCTTATTAGCCTGTTTTCGTTTTCGAAAATACGCAACATTTGTTACAATAAAAAATACTTAATTATCAAATTATAAAACCACTCTAGACAAATTATATACCGCCAGTATCACATGACCCAAATAGTGATCATTTGCCATTATTTAATTGAATGACGAACACAGCATTTCCGTACACCTGTCGTTGAAAAAACCATCTATTCTTTGACATGCTCAAGAGACCGGTTTTGTTGAAAGTTGGTAAAGCAATTAGCAAGCTCTGTTTCAGTATCAAGAATCTCCACGAAGCAAGTACAGTTGATGCGTCGTGAAAGAATGGAAATGGAACACTCAAGTAAAAACGAAAGTTCCCAACACTTACTTACTTTCTCCTTCCTTTCTTCTCCATCTAACCCATCAACAAAAAGCTAAGGCATTAATGCATACATCTAAGAGGTACACGTAAGTATGTATTGTAAACACAATTTATAGTCCACAAACGTACATATGGTTTGAGAAATAAGACAAAATGGAAAGAGAAGTGCAAGTTGCTGTTATTGCCATTAAAGTTAAACAAGATGACGGAAAGAGAGAGAGAAAAGAAAGTAAGTAGGAGCAAAGAATAGCAAGAATAATATGTCGTGTGACAGTGAGAAGGGGCATGTAAGCCGTCTGTAAAATTGCGTGGAGCATTAAATCAAGGAAGCAAACGGTCCATTTAGTCAAGAATCTCTTGCAACTTCTCCACTCCTCTCGTTCCCTCTTTTAGTGCTCTTCACACAATTTACTCACTCCTCAGCACTTCTTTAACCATCTGCTTATATGCATTCTCTTCAGGAGAAAAAAAACTCTTGGATGAAGTGAGCCACAGAAAGAAACAGCAACGGTAGTGAAGTGGCTGAATCAACCGAACGCAGGCATGAAATAAGAGAAGGGAAAAACAAGCAAAGCAAAACACTATATTTCAGTTCAGAAACCATTTTGCTGCATAACACTCAAGCGGAGCAATGCAATGCAGTGTAAAACCCAAGTCGGGTGGGTACACCGTCAGCTAGCACTTCGCAGTCGTGATAGTACACAAGCCTAAAAGTATGCAGCTAAACACACATATTGGCTTTTATAAACACATTTTGGTAATTCATGAAAAGCCGCAGCTTACTTTGGTAAATGATTACATCCCAGTGACGTACTTTGCATATTACACACTTCCTGATACAAAGCAAAAGTCATGTTGTGTGTATAAACGATTTGTGTGTGGATTGAATTACATATTACTCAAGAGTATATCGGAGAAAGTACGTATCAACAACAGTTTTTCTCTTGTTAGTGAATGCTGCGGGCTCCGTGTATCCGCATCAGGTTGACAGCATTATTAGCTTGTTCAGGAATGCTACTACTCCACTCACTCATTCAAGTTATGATGTTACGTTTGTGTGGTAAGAATTAGCATATTTCAAACATCTTTGGAAACCACGTACGTAGTCGGCGGCCAAAATTATGCATATCAAAGGAGAAAATTGAGGTTTGGCACCGGATTCACAATTTTGTGTGAAAGTCAGAAGACGAGTGAAAGGTAACGATTATATCAATTTTTATTATCTACAGTTTTCCCCGGTTGTCACATTGAAATTGATTAGGGGAAATAAATCGCCGTTAATCGTAGTCATCTGTTAAAGTGGCAACACATCATTGGCAAATGCACCAATCTATATCATTTTCATTATTGGCAAGGATGCCATGTGACAGAAAGTAATTAGGGTTGCCTAGGACTAACAAATCGTTTCTTTTGGCAAAGCATAATATTTATATAAGGAAACAAACGTGCATTAGCTGGTACATAAGTTATGATAAAATACAATAAGAGTACGCGCCGAAAAAAAACCCTTGTTTTCTACTATGTTGTTGCTTGTTCTTAAAATTTAACTTTTGTCCTTGCTATCTGAGCGTCAAACGGTTCTTTTTTCCACGAAAACTGCTACTTGCACTTTCTCTCTGAGGTTCTTTCCCCTTCTTCTTTCTGTTCTAATAATAATGGTGCCAGATATTTGTATCAATTTCGCCTGTCACCATCATGGACCAGTGAGATAAAAAGCACCACAAGCCACTGTCTGTCCATTACTGTCAACGAAATTAGAAAGAGGCTTCACCATCAACATCTAGTGCGTAGTCCTGTTCCAAAGCCTGTCCAGCTGCAGTGGTACAGAGTGAGAGTCGGGCCCTCTTTGACTGAGCTCTATCGCACCAGCATACATGCCATGCCAGCACACAACCTTTTCACTGGAACTACATTTCTTCCGTCTATGGGATCTCTTGCTATTGCTGTACACACAAGCAAAGCAACTACTAGACAGGAAATTTTTCTCGTACATGAAATGCCTATACTTGTCGTTTACAGCCATGATATGTAATATGTGCAAGCGGTCGGTCGCTTGGTCCATTTTTTCCCGTTTCCACTTTCTCTTCCTGTATTCTCTTTACTGTCAATTCCGGAACAGATAAAGGAAGTAGAGTATAAATAAATGGTTTAATATTATTGTGCTAGTCCAGCTGCTGTAAAAAACTCATTTCTCAGCAAAGTAATGACGCAAATACTTCAATGATGAAGGCTCGAAAACGTATATTTCAAAACACAATTTTACAAAATTATCTTCAAAATGCATTTAATACTTTCAGGGAGAAAATTACATTTGAGTCGTGAGAAATACTCAATAAAGTAAAGTAAAGTTGCAGTACAGCATACCTAAGTTTGTGCCTCCGGCTTTGTAAAATTAGATGCCAAAATAACGTATAGTTTTGTCAGTTTACTTTGATTCCATATTTTCACTCACTTTTTTTTTGTTTTCGGCGTTCACTACTGCATTTACCAAGCAAGTTTGGTATGGATGGTGGGAAACAGAATAGCAGAAATCACGTCTGACAAGCACAGGAGGAGAAAATTGGCCGTTTTCATACATAAAACAGCTGTTGCACAGACTGTTCTTGGTGACACATTAAATCACCACGATCGTAATGAAACTCTTCTCCTATTTTCATCTCTTCGCCATTCCATACATGTATACACTTAATCTTAAGTCTTGCGACAGATTCTCCCAATGTGTGTATTATTTCATGCTACAAATAATACTGATATTCGCTCCGAGATGCGAGAGACTTTGTATATAACTGCTAACTGTAATTGCATTCAATTCCCTGCTTTCTCCGTCTCTATAACTACTAAACAATATAATATTGTCAATATTGCAGCAGATGTAAGGCGGTTTATGAGGAAAGATTGGGATACCGTCAAAAATGTGTGCTGGGCCTCTCCTCTCATGCAACTCAATATGAGAGAAAGGGAACGACACAGAATATAAAAAGACTATTAGCTGCAATATTAGAGCCATTCAACATATGTCAAAATAAGTGGTTGTTATTACAGTAAATTTAGAACTTAAATTGGAATAACGTATTGACGTACACATATTAGAAACACTCTCCAGCTTTCCATATGCTTTCTATTGAAATTCCAGGTCTGACTTTTCAACTATTCTAACTACAATATAGTTGGCAAAAGGTTTATTGTAAAGGTTGCAGCATGATAGAAATGACATGCTCATTTTATATTCTTAAAATGGAAAAATAATGTATTGTAAAAGTAACTTAATTTTGATATATTTCAATGGAAACAAATTTTCGTCGAAATCGAAGGCTTCCCAAATATCTTATATTTGGCACGTCTAATACTAACAGTCATTAATTGCAATTATAACCACACTTCTTTGTATCACTTTCGTGAGTCTCTATTGCAGATATTGATAGCCGCTTGTGTAGGCGTTGAAACTTCCGCCTCAAATAGTATTTTTTTGAGAACAGGGTACACATAGCTGTGCGTTATGGATTCTAAAGAGAATGCTAATGCAGAATATAGGATATCAAAGGATGAAGGGAAGGGGAATGAAGGATTCCAGCACATGAAGAATATCAGACCATATATAAAAGCGTCACTTTTGTCATCAGAAATGTCATATCATCTTTCTTACTCGAGTGTGAGTGAGTGAATTGCAATCCACGGTATGAAAGTGGAATGATATAGGGTGTTCTAAGGCAGCTTTTTCGTCGTTCCTCTCCTCCGCATCATTGTTTTGGCTGTACTACTTTCAATCAGGAAAAGCAAACATTTCTTTAATGAAATTGACCGGAAAAGCAGAAGTGCTTACTTGAGTTACCATTTTTTTGTGTGCGCAACTATAGGACATTTCTACATGCATATCATATTACAAATCAGTTGAGTTGTTATAAAACATTTCTCCTCCGGAAAATAATCTCCTATCCTGACAGCAGATTGTATGAGGCTAAGCAAAGTTGAGAATCTAGAGAGCGGAGGCAAGAAGAAGCAGCCTACTTTATCCACATTATCAACGTAGCTTCATTATTCAGCGTTTGACTTTTTATTAACTACAAACTTGTTGCTAGTTTATTGTTTTGTTGTGTCCGTCGAGTCGGTCCGTCCGGAGCATGATAACTTTCACCTTGGACCTAACTTGGACCTTTTTAAATTCTGTTTTCACTATACAATTCAATGGGTGAAAAAAATATCGAGTTTGAAGATGGGTTATATCAAAGTTAGTCTTTAAGACATAGCATGTACTATATCGATCAAAAAGACACTGGATTATGTCGACCACGGTACTAATATGTGACATAGATGCTATTTTTGACCTCAATTAAGGTCAAACTACTAAATTTTGAGAAAGCACGTTTATGTTCTTATACATAGTTTAAACAGTTTTAAGGTCATCAAGTTGCTAGTTGCTTACACTCCTCCATTACTAGGTTTATTCTTTCTCGAGTTGATATTATGGCCTTTAGAAATGAAACTCGAGTGGCTTGAGTTTATTAGATTGATTACAGTCGCTTGTAGCTACGGTAATGAGGTAAAATAAGAGGAAGACAGTAATATGATTCCGGGAACAAAATTCGCCATTATTACAATCATCCACGAGTATGTATGTATATGCTTCTTTTGCCGAGCTTGTAAGTAGGCTTTTCTCATTACTGTGCGTAACTTTATTATGAAATACAAACTCGTGTACAGTTCAGAAGGTTAAAGACCGCGACCTGTTACAAATTATCATGGTCTGACTTTTGCAAGGATATTAAATCCGTAAGGTTAGCGTTTTGGATGTAATAAATCCCTAACCTAAATATTACAAATCCAGATAGGATCAATCTTCCAATTAAATAAATGAAGTGACATATAAGGTGTTTGGAATGACATCATCTGGATTCAACATAATCATTAAATTTAATCCTTATCATTTTAATTCAGTATTGTGTCATTGGAATATTTCATGTTGGAATTGAGAACACTTGTATATCCCTCACCAATGTATAAGTATTGATAGAAGGCAGAAGACCATCATCACGTAGAGCCTCACCGAGCAAAAAATCTTACAGGTCTTGTACCTATATCCTGTCTGACTTTCTTCTACTTTCATTTCTGACGTGAGAGATATTTTTGTTCTGCGAATTTCGTTGGTAATTTAGTTAGCAGTGTTCAAACATCTTTGAAGAATGACTGTGTTCTCTGCTCAAGTTGGCTATTATTTGGAGTTGCATTGGTAAACGGAAATGGAAGATAAAAACTAAAAGAGAAAAAAAGACTGGGATTTCAATTGAAACATTCATCTTTTCTCCCACCGGATGTTCACAAGCAGACCTCCCTCCCCGCTTCTTCCAATACCGTAGGAGAAGGAATGTTTGTAGTGTACACACAGGAAAGAACATAAAAATACATATGATACGGAGTATTATCATCATATTATGACGTAGTATATCGTTCTGTCTCAGATGTTGCCCTCAAACTACCCAGGCTAAAACGCGGATTTTATGGGACGACGGCAGCTTTGATATTACTAATAGGACAATATCTTTGTTGACAAGATTTTAAGTTTTTTTCAATAAGTCTCAGTTTGTTATTTTTTCCTTAAGTTTGCAATGGAATTCCATTAGTCATCTCTTCTGCTCTCATCCGCCGTTGGATAAATGGTGAAAATAAGCTTCAATCAAGGAACAATTCAGTTGATTTCTATGTACGATAATAATTTCCTGGGAACACGAATGACTTTGCACAGGAAGAAATAGGTAGAGGAAATCCAGATGCTTCAGAATGGATAGAGATTTCATTTTATAAAAAAAAACTTTATCGTACTTCCAAGCTTACACGCTTGTAGGATGTCGTTTTCCGTATTTTAGTAAAGCAAAGGCATGGAAGCCAACGGTTTGCTTCCAATCTATTGCTCATAGATACGTAAGGATTTCACCTAACTAGCTCATTCAACTCAGCAGCAAAGCATACATATTATGAGCAATTGGATAGAGTTTTGGATGTAGAGCAGCGGCTGCCTCAACCATTATCATTACTATTACCATTGCATTAGCGGTTAATTGAATGCACACCTGTTGAATGAATAAGCTCAGCTACCGCCTACAAGCTTTAACTGGCATATTATTCCTCGTAAAATGTCATTGATCTGAGGTAGCATTCAATAACATTGTTCATAGCCCATATTTTCTGAACAATGGGTTTATAAATAGTATTTCCTTCAACTTTGATTGAACACCTTATGGATCCAGTATGGATTAAATAGCTTCCTTCCTAACCAAGTATCATTTAAAACGAAAAATTTATACCCATCGTTAGGTACATTTTTTGGTAGTGCAGAAAATCACGCTGGATAAATAAACAGCAAAACTTTTATAATTGCGTGAGTTAACTCCAGATATAACAACATTTTTCAAGATATTAGCTTGCTTTGCACTCAATCAGATCCTGCTTCATGGGCTCATTTTCATATTTCCCCATAGTCATTTTAGAGTGAGCCACAAATGCATGCCCAGCATAACAAGGAAAACTTTCTCTGCTTTGGCATTAGCATATACCATTGCTGACAGTGCAATGCTCCGAGCTGCAACATTGCACTGGTTGGAAAATAGCGTTTGCGTGTGCAAGTTTGCGGCTGATTAAGTTCC
The DNA here is from genome assembly GCA_034697805.1 of Orchesella bifasciata. Lineage (NCBI taxonomy): Eukaryota > Metazoa > Arthropoda > Collembola > Entomobryomorpha > Orchesellidae > Orchesella > Orchesella bifasciata. Next base: position 6,796 of record JAQGAP010002688.1, on the reverse strand, counting down.
TGTACTTACGTGGCTATTGGTTTGAGATATTTACATACTTAGTTAAACGAGTCTGCTAATTATCAGCTGAAAAAGTAATGCCTGTGTCATTTTCATATCTGAATATTTAATTACATCACAACCAGCTCCACCACTTGGAACCGAATTTATGGGTGTGTTGTAGACCAGTCTTTATGGTCTTAGGACACTATAAACGAGTTGTCATTATCATGAGAGAAATGTTTGTCGCCTCTTTAATTTCCTTCAGTTTGAGTAATAAAAACAGCCAAATCCGCCTTCATTTCCTTCTCTGTCAGTAAAACTGTAACGCTGTGTTTGCCCATATCATTATGCAGTTGCTATAAAACAAGTTGGAATAACTATATTGAGGTTTTTGCTACAACCTGTTCATTAGGGAACATTATGAATACACTGTATGGAGTATTTATTTAATAAGTGCAGCTAATTTTTTATGAGATGATAAAACTTTATGAACACTTCATCGCATTCAGAAAAAATGAACATAAATCATTCCTCTAACTTTAAAATGACTGTGCATATCCTTTTTGTAATGAAAAAGCAACCCATGATTTGATGCAGTTTTAAATGAGTTCGACTTCTTAAATTTTGACTCCGTACATTATTCATTCATTTATAAATGGTCATGATTAATAACTAAATTCTCGTTACAAACAGTATGCAAATCATGTATTTTGAGCTATGCAAGATTCGTTTCGTATGAAGATATTTGTCTTATGCTAGTCTTTTCAACCGTTTTCTTAGACATGAAATGGTTTTGTTAATTACGACACATAGATAATACGGCCATGCATAAATAGCAACTAATAGCTAATTAGTAATATTCTAAATGAACCAAAGTACCGCATACATGCATGTTAAATAAAATACATAAAAGGTGTACAACTTACTTTTCATATGAGAACGGGTGGCTCTAGTATGAGGATGTGGGTTACCGTCTAAGATGTTGGTCCGTGGTGATGCTTCCAACTTTAACTTCACCTAACTGCCTTAGCAGAATAAAAATAGTTTGTGGTATACTAAATAAACTTGCAGTTTGTCTTGTCTGACTTGTATCTTCAAGAAACACAATGAATTGGTAGCAAATACAGTTTTTATTCGCTGTCCTACCACTGTTTATCAATTGCACTAGGAAGAATAGAATAATTGTCAAACGAGTATCAGGTAAAATTTCAAGATGACAGTATATTATCTCATTCGTGAATAAATACTAAATTATGTTAAAAAAGGTTTTCAGAATTAGCTTTTGATACTGCGAGGAGAAATGCTTGGCTTTGTTCACAAACGTTCGTAAGATCTAATTCGTGATCACAACGGAGGTGTCATATAATAATGTGTACTTTATACGCTGTTGTATAAGTATACGGTAAACGTTATTGTGTTTGAGTGAGATGCAAGATGCTGTTTTCGTCTATCTAGAGCTTGCACAAATATCGTTTTTTGAACTTTCTTTTCAAGAGCAGGCAAAGAAAAGCTAAGTTCTCCAGCTGGAGGAAAAAGTAAATATGCTTCTTCCTTTGCTTCCTCTCTTACGCACTCCTCGGCTGACAATCAGTAAATGCGGTGGACTTGCTCAGCATACTCGGGTTTTCTTATTCTTTCCATACCAGGTCCAGATTCACTACGAGCAAGATGAGTGCAGCCTATGGTAAAGCTATGCTGGGTGAGAGAGATACAGAAGAAAAAGTGGTGCTCGCTCGCCTACATTATTTTGTAACGCGAACACACTTGCTGTGCACTCTAAGCTGCGCATAATATTACAAAGGATGTAAGCAACATTTTACCATCACAGCGCCCCGATACCACTCACAATAAAACAATTTACATTATAGAAGCACAGTGACAAGTTGACATCTTTAACGGGAGTGAAGGTTTCGTTATATTATCTCTATGTTGAAAAGAGAACATCATTTAATGTTTGATTTAATCCTAAACCTCAGCAATACAGTTACCGTCTTCACTCTCATAATACCCTTGAGAAAATTGATGTTTAGCAACCAACCCCTCAGAAAACAAAAAAAACTAATAAATCGTTAAAACGAATTGTATTAATATTCCCATTAACTGTTGTAATAAATGGTTTCATAAGTTTATACTTACAAATTTACACCTGGTTACAATTTATTCATTCAAGGATGTGACTTGTTATACTGTAATCGCTGTAGACCACATACCAAAATACAGTAGAAGCCAAAAAGGAATCAATTTTCACCTTGAAAGAATGAGAGAGAAAGTATAAAACTAAAACCTTAAGCCATAAAAATTAATGCAGCTGAGATTTCAGTAAATATTAATTTCCAGTTTACGAAATCACAAGTCCGTCAGGAAGCCCGTGTTACTCCTAGAACCCAGTCGTAGAAGAAACTTGATCGTTCCAACCATACCCATTAGATAAAAAGTAGGAACATGAGATATGAGAGAAACCCAGTTGCAGCATAAGCCTCTATTTTTCTACTGCTTCATCTGCAATTCTGATGTGCCTTCCACACACAGAACGGTCTTTGTTCACTCAAACTTGGCTTTTCCCATCCTCAACGTGAAACAAAAGCGTAGCAGTGAGTTGCATTATACAGCGCGAAATTTAAACCATCGTTTTCAGTAGAGCTATTGCAAGAGTGAACTTAAACTTGCGATAGCAAAACACCGGGTAAGAAACTTCTACAAAATCCATCAACAACTTTGTTGTTGTTGGAGTTTTGAAAGTTAAAAGGTTATTTGCAGTGGAGTTGTGAAAACGAGTGTCGTTGCTGATTGATAGAAATGCTGTTCCCGTGACATTGTTCGACAACGTGACAATTTTCTGGTAAGAAGTTTACGTAGAGAAATAAATTGCAAGCCTGGTTTTGTCTCTATTATAATTATACGTTAACGCATTAACTGCTAGTTGAGAATTGACACCTGGGTGTCTTTTTTATGTTACAGTAACAACATTCAGATTTGGATTGCTGAATTGAGTGAGATATTCAATACTCAAGGTAGACCAAGCTAAACGTCAAATAAACTTGACATTTTAACGAGCGCGTTGAGTTTTTAATCTGCGAGGACAATCATTTGTGATTTTGAGTGTATTTATAATCGCATTCTGGTTGCTTGTTAACAGAAAGAATGGCGGATTCGAAGACAAAGAAAAAAGACAAGCTTGACCTGTCCAAGCTATCTGCAAGAGAGCTTTTGCTGATTGGGGAGAACCCTTCCTATTTTGGAAGTCAGCCTTCTAGCAGCGGATCAGGGAAAATCCACAGATCTAAAAGTCGCAGCGATGATGATGAAATGTCCGGTGACTCAAGCGGAGACAGCGACACGGCTACCTCTGAATCTGAGAGTGAAGATTGGGAAGAGGTAGATGACAAGCACGTGGAAGCCGAGCTGAAGCGATATGATGCCGGAGACGCAACCACTTCCACTGAAGGTGGTTCCAATTCTCAGGTTGCCTCAATTCCGGAAGGAGGTTTGCAAATTGTGATACCTCAGGAAGGAGTTTTTCGAAAGAGTAAGTAACATTTTGAATCTTGTATTGCATGTATACAGAGCTAGACAAATCAGATACATTGTGTATATGTAATTGAATGATAAATGGCATGTAGAGATGCAAACTTAAATTTATAGATAAGCTGAAGTTTTCCACTTGTTAAAATACATTTAACTACGTAATCTTTGCTCAAACATTCAATTTTCATCACCATAAACTGAATTCTTTTATAAACTCAAATTTTTCTAGCAGATAAAAATTCTGCATAATTCACTTAAAAGGCTTTGAAACTCAAGCTTGCAATTTTACGTTTAGAGACAAAAGAGGCAACGATAGAGGACATTCTTCGCAGAGAAATGAACAGAGAGAGGACGGAACATCAGGAGTATCTTCACAAGGCTAGTGTATTGTTTCACCTTGCCAGAGGGTTGCAACTGAATGAAGGCATTAACTCCGACACAGTCAAAGAAGCTTTAAGGGTTCGTATCACGGGTCGGGGTTCTCCGTCACTCAAAGCGTCCCGAAAATCGCTTGAACTTACACATTTGGAGTCAATTGTAAAATGGTTTCGGGCCAACTTACTCATTTTTAAGCCTTCTATGGTGAACAGCCTTGAGATCACTCGGAAAGATCTTTCACTCGAGGAATTCTTGGCTTATCAAATTATGGAAAACACGTCTTTGGACGCTGACTATTACGTCATGATATTTGTGGCGTTTCTGAGATTGCTCAACATTGATGCCCGGTTGGTGATATCACTTCAGCCAGTACCGTTGAAACCACCGAGTGAAGATCTTATCCGTATTCCAAGAACCAAGAAAGCCAAAGAGAATGATGAGGAGGACGAGAACAGCAAAAGTACAAGTAAGAAGAAAAGCACTAGCAGAAAGAAGGTTGCAGAGAAAAAGAAGTCACCAAAGAAGGCGAAGAAAGAGGCAATTGGTAAAAAGCTTGGCCGAAAGATGATATCCAGTTCGGAGGATGAGGGAGATAAACCTAAAGTTACTCAAGCAGTGAAGCAGGGTCAAGACTTGTGGGCAGAGGTGTTCCTTAGCGGAGAAGAACGCTGGATTTCAGTTGATGTTCATAGCAGCAAATATGTTTGTGATAAAGAACTTGAGGTAACATTTGTCAAATTCATTTTTATGAAGCAGAAATCTCCTTTCTTACATTTTATGTTAAAACTGTTCTTGACTACGTAAAGGCTATAATAACATGGTGTCGTTTCGTTCAGGTCAACGCTACTAAACCAATAAGCTACATATTGGGATTTGATCGCAACCGCAGAGTGAAAGACGTGACCCGTCGATATGCATCAGAATGGCTGAGTGGTACTCAAAAATTGAGGGTCAAGTTAAGCTGGTGGACCTCTGCTCTAAAACCCTATACAGGGAAAAAGACGGAACGCGAGAAAGAAGAGGATGAGTTCTTGGACCAGCATTTGCTTTCACTTCCGGTTCCGAACTCAATGTCTCAGTAAGCTACAATTTATCTAACTGCAGTGTTCATTTATAGGCAGATTAAATATAAAAATATCTCGTTATTGTTTGTTATTTTAAAGGATCAAAGGCCACCGTCTCTATGTCCTTCGTCGTCATCTTCATAAATACGAAGCATTATATCCTGAAAACCCTCCTTCAGCCGGCTTTGTGAAGAATGAACCAGTTTATTTACGGGAGTATGTTAAGACTCTACATACCAGAGAGCTGTGGATGCGAGAGGCTAAAGTAGTCAGGATTGGAGAGGAACCTTACAAAATTGTGAAGGCCAGGCCCAAGTATGACAAGGTATGCAATGAATTATTGCGTATTAGATTATGCGATTTACCAAAACATAAACATAACTGGAGGTGCTAAATGTCATTCTAGTTTACTGGTGCTCGATTGCCAGACGCTCCATCCGAACTGTTTGGTCATTGGCAGACCGAGGACTTTATCCCTCCAATTGCTCAGGACGGAAAGGTCCCAAGAAATGAATGGGGGAATGTCGAATTGTTTACAGAAAAGCTTCTTCCACAAGGATGTGTTCACCTACGACGTAAGTCTAATTGTTACGTGTTAGGCCATTTTTTACAGAATGTAGTGCATATTTTTGGTTTCTTTACAGTGCCGGGACTTCAACGAATAGCTAAAAAGTTGGACATTGATTGCGCTCCAGCAGTGGTGGGATTCGATTTTGGATGTGGAGGTTCTCGACCAGCTTTTGATGGGTTCGTTGTCTGTGAGGAATTTCGAGAGATCCTTGAGGATGCTTGGAACAAGGTAACACTAAACCAACTTCAGAAATTACGAATAACATTGTTTATCGTTATATCTTTACAATTTGACTAAAATATGAATTTTTTGTTGCATTGTAGGATCAAGACGAAAAGCTGAAGAAGGATGATGAGAAACGTTTGCAAAGAATCTATGGAAATTGGCGTAAGTTGGTGAAAGGTGTGATGATTCGTGATAGGCTGGAGAAGAAGTATTCTATTAATTTGTCTGGTAAGCGAAAGGTAGATGATAGCTCTCCATCCACGGCTGGTCCATCAAAGCGGACTAAAGGAAAATAGTACAAAGAAGGTGGAGAAAGAAAGTTTTATCTGAACTATGCACATTAATATGTATATTAAACGATTTTGTAATTTTTCATGTTAATTAATTTGTGCTAAGTGCTGCCAAGTTTTTCTACCTACTAATCAAATGTCTATGAACAGGATGTTCTGCAGTATTATTATTTTCTATTGATTTGTATTTAATTCAAGTCCACGTACCTCTTTATATTTCAGATAAGGTATTATTCATGAAATTGGAAATAAAGATTGAAAAAGAGAAAGAAAAATGGTCACGAATGCTTGTTTTGCTAGTTTTGGTTTCTTAGTTCTTGCGATTTTGTATAATATAATAATTACATAGTAATCAATAATAATTAGTACATCAATTTCAAGAAAATTGATCCTGACTCCATAGGGATTCGTTCTTCTAACTAACGAATCCCACTGAATGAACACTTAAGGATCTGGTAAGAGCTAGCCGGCCTGCGTTTACATCGCTGTAGCGTCAAAACTACACAACATATTGGAGTGGGCAATGACTCAAATTAACGCAAATGCGATGTAGATTTTCCTTCCAAAATCTGGGGGTTCCTCAACAAGTCGTTTTTAAGCAGCATTGCAATTGGTAAACCTACTATAAAAGTAGTTTTTCCAACACTTTTTTTAAATTATCAGTCCATATTTTTATATGGACTTACGCACAATGAAGATATTTGGTTTTTTACATCTTATCCAACTGGGAGAACATCATACATAAGAATTTTTTAAATGTG
>JAQGAP010002687.1:0-14358 GCA_034697805.1 Orchesella bifasciata | reverse complement strand
TATAACTGTTGTAGTTAACCACACATGCACACACCAATTATAACTGAAACTAATTCTACCTAATACACACCTATCGTCAAGTATATCATTGTCTTACATAACCCCATCAAATGGATAATCTATATTAGATTTTATTAACTGAGATTTAACAATCCATGTTTCATTAACTGGTTTTATATTTTATCAATTCATTCATTCGAAGATAAAAATCAATATGCACTAATTTTATTACATTTAATCATTTACATAAAAACGTAAACTTGCACTTTACTTGTGGTAGGTATCCGAGGGTGATAGGTATATGAATTGGGTCGATTGAATATGAAAAAAATTAACTTATATATATAATATAATAGTATAAATTCTTATCTGTCTTCATTTAATCGTCTTTTGTAGATTCTTGATAGGTGGAAAACTCAGCAATTATTTTCTTCACGGTGTGATGCTCTATGTTTTTGCACATCATAAAGACAACAAATCCTGATCCAAAGTTTAGCTTGTTAATAGCTTGGCCTTCTTCAGTGTCTGGTCCTGCGTGAAGTAGGTATTGGAGTTCTTTCCTCCGTAATGCAGGAAAGATGATTTTCATGACATGCGAAAAAACGGCAACAAATGTTCCAACCAGAGCCAGACAAAGTACCCACCAATAGATGCCCAAAAGTAGCTGATAAACCTGCAAAACGTTTATCAAAATATTGATTTTATGGATCCAGCATGAAGTTGACACATCCAAAAAAGCACAGGTCTCATAAGGTTTCCCCTAAAGATGTGAGTAAATTATTCTTCGCTTTCCTTTAAAAACATTTTGTGAAACCAGTAGCTTTGTTAAACATATATGTTTTGCTTCTAGCACGGGAGGCATGAGTAGATATAAACTCGAAATGCTTAACATATACGCTTATTTGCGCATATATAATATATTAAAGTATTAATAGTCTACGTTTAGCGTTAATATTTACTTAAAAGAGATTTCATACCCATATATTTGCCCAATGCAAAAAGTATCATAATGCTAATACATGCTAAAAATAATGTAGTATATAAAGTTTAAAGAAATTATAACCAAGCTCAAATTACCTTATTAAGGTGGATAACGCAAATAGCGTGATCAATTAATAGCTCCATAGTCCATGAATAGTGTCTGTATTCACATTTTGCTGCCAAAGTGAATCTTCTGGCTAATCCATGCGGACGCTTTTCCGGAGGAAAATCAAGGTACTTGAATGCTTCGTACCCGTAAAAAGTGAATTCCGTATCGACAACGTAGTATAATAAAAACAGGTGGACTAGTAGCAAGCATATGTTGAAAGCATGTAGCATTAGGTAGTTTAATGCATATCGCTTATGGTCCTTTATGCTTGCATCAAAATGTCGGGCAGATGACTCAATCTGTTTTTCTTCTCTTTCTTCATCGATGGCTGGTTGATTTAATTCTTGAACTAAATGAAGCATAAGCTTACGCTCATTTTTTTTCCACCAAAGTTGAGGGATGTAGCAGGTTACAGCCATAACAATAAAAAATATTGGCAAAAAGATAGGACTTCTGTTATAAATACGCCTTGGCTCTCTAGTAACGTACGGATAAATTCCAGGGTATATCTCAGCAAATCTCGGGATAGATACGTTTCTTATGTTCTGATGCACAATGTTCGCAGACCATAGGTTTTTATCAGATAGTGGAGGGTATGTGTAAGTTCCTAAAGTGTTGCATAAGTTATCAACGACATCTTGAAAGCTTTCACGGCCAGTTTTACAAGTCAACTGGTCAGAAGAAAATTGTCGTATTTGTGACACAGCACTAAACGCAATCAAACACGCAAGAAGCAGTTTGTACACCAACTCATTCGAAACTGTATCGAATTTTACTTTTTGCTTTTTTAACAATGAACAAACGGTGTTAAGAATTTCTAACATCTTGAATGATTTCTTTTGGAGCCTTATTAAATATGGTAGGCATATAACCGTGCACAACAGAGAAGTGTAAAACTCGTCAAACTAAACCGTGTAATAATATTTCATGTCACTAGGTTTGAAAGGATTGCTGTTTCATGCCTCGCAAAAGCTTGACTGAAAGGTAACTGGAAGACGTCGGCGTATGGATGCTTTGGATTGTGTCGAAGATCTAAATGAACTATTTACTTTCCTAGACTAAATTCAATAAACCACGTCAACCTAATCCTTTTCTGAAGGCAAGCATACATGTTAAAAAGATTAAATTAGTATGCCATGCATTTTTATAAGCTGGTTGCAAAGTGTCAAAGCATAATAAAATAACTATAAAAGCCCAAATAAATTCACAACTGCACATAATGACTTTTATTATTATAATGTATAAGGATGCTGTGAAAAAAATGAGGTGCCCCTACTTCTCCATCATGACTAGTCTGAATGCGATTTTACGCATCCTTGAAATCTAGCTTATAAGCCTCCTGGATATATCAAACGCATCATCATTGACTGAGGAATTAGAAACGTCTCAACTATTCTTTTTGAGGACTGTTTGTGACAATGCGTTAAACATGTTGGAAACATCCCTTCTTCAACACTATAGAATATCAGGATAATACTTTCCGATGTTGAATGTGACAGCCCGTTAAAAATCCAACATATTTGGACTTTACAATTTAAAAAATCATTATTTTAATACACAAGCAAGCTTTGAAGTGCACGACTGTTATGCTATTTGCAAATAACTGTTATTCCTTTCTTCGTTGTTCCTTCTACGTCAACAAACTGTAATACAACCCAAAAAGCTATAAAATAAAATGATATGTCATTACCCGTGCTGCAGGGCTCGTAATAGCAACACTCTTGGCGTCAAGAAGTCGGTGATGGTTAAAAATGAGGATGATAACACTTTAACAGCCATGTTTAGTTCTTTAAAAAAACAGTTAATACTATATGATGATCAAATACCAAACTTTTGTTCTTTTTAGCTGGATATTATGTTTTGAGCACAGCTCAATAATTTCTTTTTAATCCGAATAAATGAGATAGCAAGCTTAAAATTTATTCTGGAACACTGTGGGAAATTGAGATATAGCTTACTCTCATGACAATTTGCTACTGAGATGTAAATATTTTCACCCTTATCAGCATCTTCAGTTCATGATGACGTCTTTGCAAGACATTGACCTTGGTGCGACTTATTCCTTCTTATAAGTAACATGTTGCATGCAATTTGAGATCTAATTTTTTCAAGTAGACTAGTACTCCTATTCCAGTCTTTGTTGTAGGAAGTTCAATTTTTTGCAGTTAAACCATCTGTAACATTTTATAACGTTGTAACAGGCTATACGGGGCAACTTGAGACCGCCTCAATTTGTGTAGTGTTTCTGTGCTCATTGTTTATTTTAGCAAACACTTGTTTTTCTTCTTGTCAAAACCATGGAGTTATTAACTGTGGACCAGATCAAGCGGCTTATATTTGACATTGGGAAACGTATAATAGACACAGAGATTTTGCACAAGAAGCAGGACCACAGTGATCTGTTTAATTACGCGCAAAATATTTTACCAAGTAATAAAGAAGATGCAGTTAAGAGTGATAAAAATGACAACAATGCTGCGACTACCCTAAACAATAATCAAGGAGCATTATCGACAGTGAATGACTCTAAACAGGATTATTCTAGGACCTCGCAAAATACAAAGGATACCGTTGCAGATCACGAAAGCTTGTATAAACACAATGTAGCACAAATGCTAGAGAGGTGCTATACAGAGCAACAAAAACGTATTATTCGCGATGTTGTTCACAATTCCAAACGAATGGACTTGAAAACAAAATACGATATGCTGCAACATATAAAAGAGACATTGAACCTAAAAATCGAAGAGGTAGATGTTCCGCAGGAGTCAATTAAAAAATTACAGGTTAGTTAATATAAAAGTAATTTAACTGTGTATATAAATTTACATGCATAAAATCATAAATTCGTAGTCACCGTTGTTGCAAATATGTAGCTTTATTTGTTATTGTTAACTCCGCATAGGAAGCAAAATAATTAACTGCTAGAAGCACTAGCCGAATCTTACTTAGTACAGGTGCATCGAATGTTTAGACTTTATTATTAAATATTACAGGAGCAACATTCAGATGAGTTGGACGCCCGCTTGAAACAAACTTTGTCATATTATACTTCTGGCTCGCTAAAAAAGTTACTAGAACAAATTGGACGACATGGGTCAAATCTTGACATGCGCCACTCACCAATGTTAAACATTCTATCTACGTCATGTAAGCATTTGAAATGCAAGACACCAATGTTTTCGTCTGACATAAAGGCAAATGCATCAAAGTTCAATACTAGACTTCAAAACTACGTAATGGGACGTGGTGTGAGTGATAATCCTACAATTTTTGATGCAGTATCTTTGCAATTGGTTCAAGATGAATCTCTTTCAACAGTGTTGAAAGTTCTTACGTATAAAGAGATGCAGGAAAACGCTGAGCTTGTGAAGCATGTTTGTGAAGTGGATGGATATAATTATAAGGAGTTACCTTCGCAAATTTTTGATTCTTCGCGATATGCAACACCACCAGTTTTAAGCCTGTTAGCAAAAGCGCTTCAAAAAAACATCGTTGTGCACTGGGGGGCTGGTTCAGACAAAGCATTTACCTTCGGAAATCCATCTGGACCACAGGTTCATTTACTTGCGAAAGATGCTAACTTTTACCCTGTCTACAAAATTGGGAAAGAACCTGCTCCAAAATTTAACTTTAAACCTCGTTGTGACGTTCATTTGAAACAAGATAGCAGTATAGAGACAAACGGAACCAATTTTAATGATATGGTTAGTGATTACACTAACTCTTGTAATTTCTGCAAAGATTTTAAGCAGCATGACTGCAATCATGTTACTAACAAGCAGATTCAAGATCTCAACGAATTTCGTCGTCTATTGTTAAATCCAAACCTTGGTTCAATGACTGCAAAGGACTTCGATGAGACCCTTTACAACATGGATACTATGTTGCCTTCTTGGATGAAGGAAAATGTAGTTACAATGAAAACGTCAATGGACAATTCATGCGTGTATAACTCAATAAGTCGTTGCCTTATTGGAACAGAACAGCTTGCATTAACGCTACGTCGGGCGATCGCGACTGATTTTTTAAAAAATGAGCAGCATTATCTTCATGAATTTTCGACCATGAAATACAATGCAGACGACCTTATCAAACTACGTGAAAACATTTTTAGCAATAAATCATGGGGAACCGACGAAACGCTACTTTTGGCTTCAAAACTAACTAACAGAAAAATTATTGTTTACAGTTACGAGTTCCAGAAAAAATTTTACGAGTGCACACAGCAGTATGATTTTAATCCACAGCAGTCCTGTAACCTCAAACCAATACTTTTGGTGTGCAAGGATAGGGTACACTTTGAACCGGCGATACCAAAAAACTGGGATGAGATGCAGTATCCAACTATTACTCAAGATCAGTTTAAAAGGTTCAAGCCACCCAGTGACATTCTTGTTTCACACAACGACGAGCCGATGCAGCCTGTTGCTGCTGATCCTGATAGCACGAATTGCAATAACAATAAAGAAAACATTGGTATCCCTAGACCTCATCCACCATTGGTGACAGATGAAGTAAACCAAGTTACCGCAAGCCAGACAAGAAGTGATGTCACTCCCAACGAAGTATTACATGAAACATTGGGTAAAGCTAATAAAGTTCATGTTGGTAAGGAAAGCGATGATAGATCTAACACCAGTCAACATATTGGTAAACAAACAAATGACACCAACGAAACTTCAAATGTTTTGCAGCTTGACCATGATACCTCATCGGTAGTAAATGCAAATGTAACTGGTGACAAAATAACCGAAGAAAGCAATGAGCATTCCAAAAGCATAAAAGTAAAAACAGGAACACAGAATATGTCTGCAAGCGACATGAAAGAATTTAAGGATCTTGTAGAGATCGAGATTCAGAGATTTCTTAAACACGTGGTAGATGAACAAAATGTAAAAACGTTCGTCAACAACATTATGTGCTGTGAAAAACAATTTTGGTTTTTTAGACTGAATCAATTAGAGAAATACAAAAAGCATCCCTTTTCTGCACGCAACAAACGAGCAAGGATGCATCATCTTTATTGCTCCACAGAAACTGCTAGAGATAGTATTGCTAGCACTTTGTCAAGCAGAGGCATTTCGAAGTGCTATGTGGATTCATTCCATCAAAACCATGTAGAAAACACTGAAAATAGAAAGGTACAATTGAAACAGGGGAAGAACAAACACACGCGAGAATTGTGCCGTATAAACAATGAAAAATGTGACTACAAGCCTAAAACACGTTACGAAGAGTATAAAAATCCTTCTGCAAAAGGTTCATTGGAAATAAGCGAGACAACAACACACTATTCCGTGGCACAAAATACACAGAAGGAAACGAACATCTCAGATCTTCAGACAAACTTGTCAAATTTCAATAAAAAACAAGCCTGTAATGCTGAAAGCTCGCAATCCAAAATTGGAAAATTAGGAGAAAGTCCAACATTCACATTTCAAAGGAACGAGCAAGCTCAAACTGTAGGGTCATTTTCCGCTAGGTTAAATACCCTTGATGATTCATGCATTGAACCAAGGAGGATCCAAAACGTTCTATGCAACCAAATGCCAGAAAAAAGCAAAAAATCTGAAACCCGTTTTCCAAACAACGTCACTTCACAAACTTCCCAAGTGCATAATGAGAACAAGCCTACAAGTAAAGAGAAAGTGGAGGATATTGTTATCTCAGATGGTGAAAACAACGAAGCACCTGAAACTTCATTCACACACAGGGAGACTTTACAGACTTCCGAAGTGCATAATGAAAACAAGCCTACCACAAGTAACGAGCAAATGGAAGATATTGTTATCTCAGATGACGGGAACAGCGACTGGGAAACTATCGAAATCTCGAAGGTGCTAGGATATGAAAAAGAATTGAAATACGTTCCTCCGAAGGAATTTACTATTTTAATACCATCCAAATATTTTTCAAGCGTATTTAACTACAATACTGAAAGATTCGTACCCAAAGAATGGTCTCAAGTTATAAGCAAATATATTACAAAAGTTCAAAAATGTTGTAGTTTTACAGCTGAACGGTGGCCGACCTACTACGCAAAAAAATCCAAAAATGGATTTTGCCGGCTTCAAGGACATTGTGACGGAGATTGCAAAATTAAATTTGACGTCAGAATCAAAGAAACACCTGAAATTGGAAAATCAGTTACTTGTGATGTTACATCAAGCGGAGTGTTTAAACTAATTCAAAACAAACCAACTGGGCGACAGCTTAGGGCTGGGTTAAGGAAACGAAAAGCAAAAAAATGGAAATCCTATAAACCAATTAAAGTCTTGACAATAAACAACAACAAGATGCGGACAACACCTCACAGATTGCTGCATAACAATCATCCTCAAAAGTCCAAAGACGTGCTGACAACTTTAAGATCAGAAAATGTCAAGCAAGTCTCCAAGTCCAAGAACCCACGTGAAGACGTGTTCCTCTTTGCCAAAGAAACCAAAGACAACGACAAGATTAGCAAATTTGTTAAGGGGTACGTGCATCATAACAATGAGTTAGATGGGGCAGTCACAGTTCACTTATATACAGAACAGTCTTTAAAACTACTTAGTAGTTGCTGCCGGAATAGCAAAGTCTCTCTTCATTTGGATGCAACCGGTTCTGTGGTAAAGTCTCCAAATGAAAAACAAATGCTTTTATATACAATTGTTGCACGCACAACCAATGGTGTACAATTTGCAGTAGCAGATATGCTATCACAACGTGGGAGAGGAGTTGACATTGGGAACTTCTTGCAAAAACTGAAACACGATTACCGAGAGGTGGGAGCAAGTGTACAAACACCATTTGGGCATGTCATTGTTACCGATTTTAGTTTTGCTATGCTTAACGGAGCATCATCTGGGATAAACGGTATGACTTTAAAAGACTATATCAGTCATACTTGGGATATTCAAAACAACAAAAAAACATTGGATCCTGACCGAAGTGTATTGTATATTTGTACCAACCATTTAGTCAAGGCTGTATCCAATTTAATGTCAAAACATATTCCAAACGTAGCAACCAACAAAGAACTCAGGAACCTCTCCATAAATTCCGTGGTTAGAATGCAAGAATGCACTGATATTATGCAACTACGAGAAACTATTGAAAAAATCTGCAGAACATTTGGAAACAGAACTTTAACTGCTGAAGAGCTAGCAGCAAATAAAAAATTTATAACATCAAAAGAAGGACTTCCAGAATCAGGAACAGAATTTGGAAGTTTACTTCTTGAATCTGAAAGCGTCTACCATCCTCAATTATCTAAATCTTCACCTTACTACCAATTATTCAAAAACGTTAGGGAGAAGTATACTTGCGATGAAGTGATAGAGGAGGAGCTAGATAACCCTTTTTATAATACAAAAGTGTTGGACATAATCGGGAATCACTATGCCCCATACGTGAGCTTGTACTCCTCCATGATGATCCAGAAAACGGGACGGGCAGAAAAGCTAAGACTAACAAACGGCGAGGTTGAAGCGGAGTTCAAAGTGATAAAAAATTATCTGCAAGATGATGGAAAAACCCAATATAACACATTTATGCGCCGCCATTTTGATTTTCAGCAAGGGAGACTGGTTAACGTCATTCCAGCATGCCAAAGAAAAAATGCATCTAAGGTGAAATTAAAACGCCTTCAGAAACCCAAACTACAAAATTCAGAGTTACATGAAGAGACATGGAGCAAACGAAAAACTCCCAGAAAAAACAAATACGTCGGAAACCAACGCAGCAGGATAATACCCGGAGAAACAGAAATTCCGAACTCTATGAAAACATCTAAGAGCTCAGACGCAAACCAAAAAGTGGAAGAACAAAGTGCAACAACATCTCAAAATAATATAGCAACGAATGTTGAGCAGGCAATAATACCAGACTTACCCACTCCAGAAATTCTGCCGGGTTTAGATGTTAGTAAACGAAACCTCCACAACGAAATGAAAAATGAAAGACGAAAAAGTGGAGCGTTAACAGCTTTTGATATACTAGAAGACGAATTTGAAGAGAACGTGGATGTTTTGTGGAACATCCGCAATGATTTGATATACATTGAAGAACAATTTGACACTTATCGGAAAAATAAGAAGGAAATTGCGGAACTGCAAATAACAAAGGACTGTTTGAATAACAATAATACGGCAGCTGCTCAAGGCTTGCTACAAGAACCGAGTAATCATGCTGATAAACATACGCGTTTTGGTGTCAATATATGCGAAGATGCCACACAACCGGATGCCTTCTTGACATTCAATGATATAAGTTATATGGTGAACCCAAACAACTATATGGATGACACGCATGTGGATTTTTACATGTCATTAATAACATCGCAGCACCCAAACACTGCTTTTGTCATTACAAAGTCACATTTTGCTAATAAGTCTATAAATCTAGAATCCAAGTGTAAAATACAGCCGTACACGTGGCAGTCAACTCGACAGGGCTGTGAAATTCCTTATGATACTTGTTATCTACGGGATTACTCTGACGCCCCCTTTATACTTCACCCATTACGAAAAATAAACCACTGGATGCTGTTGGGAATTGAAAGATCTTCTAAAAACTGTGTCGTTTTTGACTCTGGGAGACGTATTTCTGAGTATTTGCAAGCTAAAGAACTCAAAGAAATAAAAGAACAAGTTCTTCCACTGTTTTTGGAAATTGATGAAAACGCAGCATCTTGGAATGTACATTATGACCAAAGCTTTCCCAGACAATCTGATGTTAATAATTGCGGAATCTATTGTGTCTCAGCTGCTGAAGCAATCATCAAACGAAACTTGGATTTTAAGCAGTTTGTTAACCAAGCCGTTGCATCTCAAAATATATTGAGTAACGACTTTGATCCAATGCATGCTCGTTTAGAGCAGGTTAGAAACATTTTATCAACAACATCCGCTGGCATGAATGTGTTATTAGAATGCGGAAGAGATGATAAATTACTGCAAGATCATTTTCTAAAGGATCTAGGATCCTAAATGTAATGTCTGTTCAGTTGTTATTTTTGTGGTGGCGTTACATTGTGTATTTTTTGTAAATACATACTATTTTATAATCTTGCTAGGTTCCTTGTGTATGCAACTAATTGTACATAATGTGAATATATCCTTTATTCAAGAAAAGTGTAACATTACTTCGCAATACGGATATGTTTCTGCAGCTCACAACTTATTCTCAGTGCTTGGGTTTCAGCAAGCAAGAACTATCCACATACTGTCTCAGTCGTGCTTTAGATGAGCTACTGGATGTACCTTTTTCCATCCTCCTCCAAGTGAATGTATAATAAAGCCTCTGAGCTATAACTTCTCACGTTCGAAGACTTCTGTGCAAACTTAATATCCTGAAGTGCTACGTACTGATCATTCAGCCGGCGTTAAAGATTGTTGCAGCCGACGCTAAAAAATTTAAGTGTAAACTGTTTAAAGTATATCTTAAACTAAAACTAGGATTGATGTGATTTGAAAATCGATTGCTTGGCAAGCTAAAAACTTATAAGTGGAAAAAAGTTAGTTGAAATTGTTATTATAAATCAGTGCAAACATGGAAAACAATCCTGTTCGCTCTCGGCCCTTTCTTTACGAAGATGACCTGCCAATGATTAGCCCTAACATGGACTTGTTCGAAACCCCATCTGATAACGATGACTTTCTAAAGAAATTTCTTTCAGCGGCAAAATCAGGGTATGGTACTATATATGAATTAACGCTTGCATAATAAACCCGACCAATCCAAACGTAGACATGTTCCTTTAGACAATTTTATGACGTAATTTGTGACTTTTGAATCATGAATGAACTCTTTTATAAACCTCAGTCAATACGTGTCACTTGCAGAGCTTGGATACCGCGGTATTTTGGCTGTATTTCGGTGAGCAGTATCGGTATCGGTGTTATCGGTTACCGCTACAGGTTACCGCATAGAAATTTCAAAATACCAGTTACCGCTACAGGTTACCGCATAGAAATTTCAAAATACCAGTTACCGCTACAGGTTACCTTATAGAAATTTCAAAATACCAGTTACCGTTACCGGTTACCGCATCAAAATAAAAAATACCGCTACCGATTACGGCATCAATTTTGAAAAATGCCATCTACTGTTACCTTTTACATTATCTTAAAACAAATCTGAAATACTTTCAATTTTTACGCTAAAAAAGCATGATTTTATGACATTTTAAAGTAGAATACAGCAATTTATACAAAATTCCTCTTTGACTTCAGAAATTATCCTTCAAAATCACCATAAACACACACGCATATACCGGTTACCGCTACCCGTTACCGCACAGAAATTTAAAAATACCGGTTAATGCACAGAAATTGAAGAATACCGGTTACCGCACAGAAATTGAAAAATACCGGTTACCGCTACCGGTTACCGCACAGAAAATGAAAAATACCGGTTACCATAAGCAAAATACCGACCCTTGACCTTGGTGGATTCCCAGACAGCATATTTTTAATCAGCACTGTACAAGCTTTGATTTATATTGTGAGAGTAATAGATTGGTAGAGTAGAATGACCAGCATTGTTTCATAACTGTCTCGGTACCTCAAATTGTTAGAGTGCAGGGGGCTGTACCCTGCGGTGCTGATTTCGATACCAGCCCGAGTCACATAACTTTTGTCTTCCTTTCTTATACATAAACTCACAGAGGCTTGCTCCTTACAATGTATCACAAGCCATTTTAGTCATTTTTAACATAATTCATGACTTTCGAACACGTTCGCAAGTTTTGATTTAAATTTCAAATAAAAGTTTACAATCAGCACTGCAGTAGCTTTCGATTGGTGTATCACAAGATCTATGTGATGCTTATCATATTGGTTTGGCTTATAGACGACGTGTAACGAAGTATGATAGTAGACGACGAAAAACGGCGACTACAGACAACGACAGACGACGACGACAGACGACTCGTTATCTTAATATGTACTCAAAGGTACATATTGATAAATCCTTCTATAAGTGCTTTTAAACATAAAAAACACTAAAACTATCAATAACAATCACTTGTTTTACAATTTCAGTGGCTTAGACACCGAGGAAAAAATGAAAGGCTTCGTGGAAAGACTTCAAAAAACCGTGGATGGGACTGAAAACATAAGACATGTCGTCGGGCTGGAAGAGCTGCAACAAAGTATAATAAATGCTATAGTTGCGCCTCAGAGAGTTAAAATTCATCCAGATCTGACAGTTCAAGCAATACTAGTTGCAGGGTATTATCTTATAAATATTACTGACAGTTTTTTAGTTTTTATCTTTAGATTGCGGTCTTGATAAAGGACCGTAGGAGATGAAATAGTGAACTTCCATTAAGATTTTTGAAATTTTTATATTTTTCCAGACCACCTGGTTGTGCAAAAACTACAATACTTCTGCAAGCTGCAGTTTTGAGTGCAAGACATTTAAAAAAACCTATAACTTATTTCCAAGTTTCATATTCCGACGCTCTTCACTCCTATGTAGGAGAATCTGAAAAATTTATTAAAATTTTATACGAGACTGCCCAAAAACATCAACCGGCTATAATTCTATTAGACGAGGTAAAATGCGGAATTCTCAAAATTAGAAACACTGCATAAGAATCTTAAATACAAAAATTGTTTACTAGCC
Organism: Orchesella bifasciata; assembly: GCA_034697805.1. Taxonomy (NCBI): domain Eukaryota; kingdom Metazoa; phylum Arthropoda; class Collembola; order Entomobryomorpha; family Orchesellidae; genus Orchesella; species Orchesella bifasciata. Next base: position 1,652 of record JAQGAP010002687.1, on the reverse strand, counting down.
TCTTTTTGTTTTTTTGCATAGGCTGAAGGACTTATGCGCAAAAGAAACGAAAAAGATCCTGATCACACATCACGGTTTAAATCAGCACTCCTTACACAGATACAAGGGTACTCTGACAATTCTGGTGTTGTGCTGATTGCAACAACAAATTTACCTCAAGACATTGATAAAGGTATTCATAAAAACCAAAAGGTTAATTTGTCGTCAAACATTGTTATTATGACATGTTTTATACTTAGGTTACCAAAGAAGATTTCAAGAAAGATTTCTAATAAGGCTTCCTACTGTTGAGCAAAGGATTTTAATCTTTGATCATTTTGTACGCCTTTGTGAACACACAGGACCGGTTTCATGGGAATCATTTGACTTTAAGAAATTAGCAGCAAGGAGCAAGAGGTAGCTTAAATATCTGCTACTACTTAAATACTTAGAGTTAATAATATTCACGTCATGTACCCTGCATTTTGTAATTAACTTATAGATACTCTGGGGATGATATCAGAAATTGCGTTGCGCGTGCACTGAGGGAAAAATTTGTCAAAAATTGTAATATTGTTGCATTATTATTATTTTGGTAGCATAATAATAGTTGAAGCACCTATCGATTTGTGGCTAATTTGTTTTATTTAAAAATTTTTCATAGTCACAAATCAGAGTTCCGCAAGACAGCAAGCTTTTGATATGGTATGATTATTTTCGCCTTCTGAAATTATGCTTATTTCAAAAATTTATTACAATACTCGATTGTCTCAATAGACAGATCTCGTGAATGCTTTAAAAAAGTCCAAACCAAGCTGCGACATAAAAGACATCCGAAAACTTGAGAAATGGGGCAGGGAGATGGCAACACACAACAAGTTTGAGAATAACCGGAAATTAAAGTCTAAGAAATCGAAGGTGACAATTATAATCGTGTGTTTCAAAATCATGTAGAATTTGGAATAGCAAAATATTTGTCTTATTACTATTTTTACTCTTACAGATTTCAAAAGCCCTGATCTGTGTCTTTATGGGATGCTTCTGCGGAAATGCATGCGGCGCATAGTTTTATAGTGAAAAAGATCAATAGCTTTCTATTATTGTTTAATTTTTAAAGGCAAAAACAGCCATTGGTTTATGGAATCAATAAGACTGGACATAAAATTTAATAAAGTATGTATCCAAATAGATTATGCACTGTAAAACCAAAAAACATTGAATATGTGGGCTTGGTAATAATAATACGAATTACAGCACATTTTTAATTGTAATAAAACTAGCGATTGATTGCAGGGGCGCCGAACTCACCTGCAAAATGTCTGTAAAATGTTAGTTTTTTATGGAAGAACGTAGTTGTATGATAAACGTAGGTTTTTTAAATTAGTGATTATATCCGTAAAGTTTAGACACATTATCATAAATTAGTAATATTATTCTGAAAGGCAGGTTGAATTTTAGGAATTGCGTGGCACATCCGTAATGTGACTGAAACAGAGACCACTAAAAAGTTATTTGTGCTTACTGATTTTTATCTGCGAATGAATTTATTGTACATAACACCGGTTAAATAAACAAAGATACTTATACATATACTTAACGATAGGTGTGTATTAGGTAGAATTAGTTTCAGTTATAATTGGTGTGTGCATGTGTGGTTAACTACAACAGTTATA
>JAQGAP010002686.1:0-14363 GCA_034697805.1 Orchesella bifasciata | reverse complement strand
GCGATCTCACCAACAGTACTTCATTATTATCTTCCATTTTCCCCTTCCACTCGTACCTTAAAAACAAAGAAATTCACTTTAGCTGCGAATGGGGCATTATGAAACGAATAATTTTGTTACTTACATAGAGACAATGTCTGGAAAAATGTTGACTATAGCTGCCAGTTTTTGCTCCACTAGAGCTCTAAAATATTTATAAATTTTAGACAAATGGCAAATCTTTTGGTATAAATTTTTTCATGTTTTTATGCAACTCACCGAGCAAAAGTTCTTGCCATGGTCAAGTTGGCCACAGTTGTGGTTAGTGCACGAAGGGGGCTCACTTCTATAGAACTTTTTGACGAGTTTAATACTTTTACCTCCAGTTTTGTGACGATAGTTTGGGAACAAAGGGCCATTTGCAATACTCCGAATAAGACTAATAGGGAGATTAGGCTGAGTTTTCCCATTGTAACGAGAATGTATTGAAATGAAATTTCGATATGAATTATTTTAATTTGGAGACTAGTTTTTGTGACAAGTGTTGATGATGGGAGTAAATGCTGACGACTGGAATTATTAAGCCAAGTTTTCTTCAGTTATGAACGTTATATCCACTCTAGTCACCCGGATCATCAGGCATACTTGATGTCATAATTACAGCTAAAACTAAAAATAAATTTACTACCAGCTGTATCTTTTGCGACAGCCGAAATACATAACTTGACTGGAAAAGAAGTAAGCATTTCAGTGTCGTGCACGTGTGGTGGACCAATTTAAATTCATTGCCGTATGAACTTGAAATGAAGGTGAGAAGAGATATGCAGAAACAACCGAATAACAATAAACAACAGGAATGTTACTATGGCTTTATTCCACAAAAACATCAGAGCAACAACTATAATAATTTAATGATTCACACTCTCGCTTACACAACGGTAGTAAAAGTCACACTCTGCGCATTACTTTCACGAACCAGACGTCTCGTACTTTGATTGTTTTCTGTCCTCTTGTATTTGCCAAACAGTCCCCACACTTCCATACGAAACCTCGACGCTCGGTAATAATAAATGATAAAATTAACTGAAGAATTCAATGCCACGGAGAGGCACACAATCATTGACAACTCCTTGTAAACCGTGGTAGCAACGTGCATAACAAAATAGTTCATAAACGGTCCAATATTACAAATAAAAAGAACGAGGATAACTGGCAAAAACATGTTTACAGCTTGGATCTGCTTCTTTTGGCTTTTATTCAACTCATTCCTCTTTTTATTGAGTAGGCGGACATTGGAATATGACAGAAAGGTGAATAAAATGAGAAGAGGAAGTGGAAGCCAAAAGTCAATTTGTCCATGCGCGTTGTTTAGAGTGTCATACCAAAATTCATGGTAACTTGAAGACTTAATTAAGTACGGAAGTTTTTGGATATTGGAAGTATTAAAAAATTCATTTGTATAGGGATTTTGTTCCACAAAAACACTTAAATATCTTGGTATAGCGAGAAAGATTGAGAGAATGAGAACTCCCAATGACATCCATTTCGTTCTGGGGAGAGTAAACCATTCAATAGATTTTACGGGGGAGGCTATCATCATATAAGTTTGGAAGGTTATCAACACCGTCAAAAATATTGAGGCAGAGCGTCCAAACAGCATGGTTATTGATGAGAGGTAGAAGAAACGCATTGAGGATTCTCCTCTACTTATCCAATTTTCTATTTAAAAAATAACAGAAACACGATGAAATTATTTTTTTAGTACAAAAAAGGAAATTTTTGATTTGAATAAATTTTTACGGTAATAAAAAGTTGAAACGGAGGATGCAAAAATGACCATTATACAGCAAAAAGTGTCAAAAACTGCAAGAGCCATGAGTAAAAAGTCAAATGGCTTGTCACTATTTCTCCGTTTAATTATCCTGATGATGAGAACGTTTCCAACTAGACCAAGTACACATATTATCACGATCACAGCCCACATTATTCTGCAGGCTAGGTGCCCAACAAGACTATGGTCGTCGAGGAATTCTTCCAGAAAACAGGTACTTCTATAGCGACACTTTATGCAAATATTCGGATTATCAACAGAACACTCCTCACCATTCTCAGGAATGTTAATTAAAAGACACATGTAAACCGAAAGTACTTCAGTGGAATTCATTTTAAATTATTTTTATTCAGCAAAGTATTTTCACACCAATGTATACAAACGTTAATGAAAGAAAACTGCAACTGAAATTCCATTTAGATTGCAGTTTCATTTGATAATTCCAAATAATGATGCAGGTTGCAAAAATTGAGTCACCGTCATGGGAAATACAGTTTTACTGAGTACGCCCACAAAAGCATAAAACCGCAATGTTAATTTTGTGCTTGTGTGCTTGTACTTGTTTGCGCACGGAATGACTCGCTCATTACGGAGACAAACAGTTTATTTAAAAAGTGCCTACATTTGACTTCTCGTCAGCTCCATTTATGATGTCATTCCATACTCAGAAATGACCACAATTTACATACTTTGGTCGATTACAACCAAACGCTATGCGCAGTAATCACAAGACATAAAATTTATTTGTTGCGCATTTGGAATAGGATAATGGAGTAAGTGAGAATGATGCTGAGAACCTAAATAACAGAAAATTAGCTGATAAAAAAGGAGCAAATACGACGAAATTGAAAGTGACTTTTCTTACCGAGCTCAAAAATCCATAAGTAACTGAGAAGAACCGACAAGTCAATGCCAGTGGTTGGTTGTGTAGCTCATTTTTGATCGCCATCAATTTCATGTTTGCATCCAGACGGTGGGCGAAGTGAACCATGTCTTTCCATTGAAATTGGGCTAGACCGACTGGACTATTTTTAAGCATTATTGGTGTTGTGGTGACATCGAAAAAGCATTGCTCATGCCAATTTACAAAGCTTTCATGGACCTGCAAAATTTAATTCAATTATTACAAATCGAAATTAGGCTATTACAAAATAATGTTGTCCGTCATAACGTTTTTACTTTGGAATGAAATTCTGCAGCTACAACCCAGACTGCGGTGTTAAGCAATAAATAGAACATAACAGACTCCCAAGTCTCTTCTTGCAGGTATCCCATTATCATATCCGGAACTTCACAGTAATATGCCGTAACAACCACATAAAATGCAAGAAGCTGTCCCCCAATCACCTTGTTGATGATTGACATTTTCATCTTTAAATCTTGGTATGCTTTTAAGCCCTATAATTGTACATTTTTTAAACAGACAGCTTTTACTCTAAAGCGTTTCACTTGTAAATTAATATACATTTAATTTTATTAACCTTATACGCGTCCTTTCCACAATTTGACAAATCTTCACGATAATTTTCAGCCATTGCAAATAGATTGCAGCTCAACATAAAAAGGAAAGAATGATTCATTACATACATACTGCCGGAATGCAGAATCACGATTGTGAGGAAATACTCAATTGGTTTTGAAGACTCAAAGGTTTCCCCATATACTTCAGCCCATGGTGAATTAGGATACTTCAGAAATGAGACGTATAATGTAACAACATATACACCAAAGGCAGCAGCCATAATCAACCTTAGCTAAAGAAAATATCAAACATTTTAAAATAAACAACACGTTGTTTTAGACCATGCATAATTGAAGTCTCAGTTTACCCCGTTATTAATTAATGTGACCCTCCGAACCCGGATAACGGTTAAATTTATAATAGCGGCAACTCTATTTTTCCTAAGCCAAACCATTTTGAAATAAAGCATGGAAAAGAAAAAGGAGCCCAAATTAGTCGCAAAGTTGAAAGCGTTGCTTATGAATGACGAGTTGATTGCGCTGTAATTATTATAATATCCCTTCAGCAGCAACACGCGGGACACCACAATGTTGATGTGCAAACAGATACACACAATCTAAAAGAAAACATGCTACAAAGTTATCAATTTATCCATTTCAGTAAAATTTTCCAAATGTTAATTGAAATTTGTGACAAAACTTTGCAACCAAGAATTTACAGTATGAAGTTTATAGCTGACGAGATTGTACTGTCCAGATTTAGACTCCCATTTTACTCGATAAGGTGTCATAAACAAGTAGAAACAACTGTTGAAGTAAAGTTTCAATAATGACAAACCCTGGTTTTCCGCCAGTTCTTCCATTTTGCGAGCTATTTTCTGGATGATAACCTTTCGGTTCAACTTTTTGAGGCTAGTTGACGACTGAAGTAATTTCTTTCATTGGTTCTCATATTCACTTCTTCTTTTTCTTTAAAAATTTACGCTCCATCCATCTAAAACTCCCAACATGATTGATGCAAATAAAATGCTGTAGTAATTTGCAATACATTATAAACGCGAATGAATTTGATCAATTACTCAGATTATTTTTATTGACATTAATGTTTACGTAATTTTCTTTATTGAAATTCCACATTCTTATAAATATTCAATGAACCGCAAAGAAAAACAAAAATGAAAATTAGCCTTTTAATCAAATTCTCTTTTTTCAAACGAAATAATTTTGAATTCCTTTTCCCCATTTTTGCTGCGGGATGTCTCGCTTGTCTGCAAAAGTGAAAAGGATTGGGAGAAAAAGAGTCTAGCTTCAGTACGAAAATTGGATGCTCGAAAGTAATAAATTGGAAAATTGACAGAAGAGTTGAGAGCTGTGGAAAGGCAAACAACCAAAAACATTTCCCTATATGCGATTCCTTCAAAATGCATGAAAACGTAGTAAACAATAGGTCCAAAGTTGCAAACAAAGAGGACGATCACAACAGGAAGGAACATTGTCACAGCTTGAATTTGTTTCTTTTGGTTCAAATTGAGTTCCTTCCTCCGTTTATTCAGCTTGCGGACATTCCAATAAGACAGGAACTTGAATAGCATGAGGAGAGGAAGTGGAGCCCAGTAGTCAATTTGATTGTGAAATCCTTTGAGAGTCCGATAGAAGAATTCGTGAAGGTTTGTTGGGATCAGCAAGTAGGGAAACTCGTGCAGTTTTGATACGTTGAAGTGTTCTTCTTTAAAAGGATTCTCTCCAACATAGACGCTTGAGTATCGAGGAATAGCTAGGCAAACAGAGAGGAGAAATACTCCCAAAGCCAAAAGTTTCGTTCTTCTTGCTGTAAACCATTGCATGGATGTTGTAGGGAATGCTATCATGCAATAGCTCTGGATTGTGATCAAAACCGTGGTAAAAATGGATGCAGAGCGGCTGAACAACATAGTATTGAAAAATATTATGAATGAGTAAACAAAAAAGGCTCCTCCTCCAATCCAGCCTTCTGTAAAAAAAAAGGGAAATGAACAGCAAATTTTAAAACGTTTTCTATTAAATTTTTTAGTTAATATGGTGCATAAATATACCAAAATTACTTACGGAAATAGATAACAGGAACTGTCGATGCCGTCATTGAAATCACGCAGCAAACTGTGTCAAATGCAGCAAGAACCATGAGTAAAATATCAAAGGCTCTGACACTGTTTCGCCGTTTTAGAATCGCGATAATAAAAGCATTTCCAACGAGTCCGAGATTGCCCACAATCATTACAACGGCCCAAAGGGCTAAACACACCAAATGACCAACTGACTCATAGTCGGTGGTGGATTCTCCAGAAAAATATCCACCTTTCAAATTGCACTTTACACAAATATTTTGGTCACGAGTGGAACATTCCTCACCGGAAACCGGAATATCAATCAAAGGGCACATAAAAACCGAAAGAACTTGAAATTGGGTGGAATTATTCATTGTGAATAAATTTTAAATAGGGTTTGGTCAATAAATCAGAGAAGACTTTTTTTGCAAGTTGATCATTGAAACTCTGAAGGCTGAATGACAGATTAAGCATTGGGTAAGTCATCCAAACCTGTCTTCTTCGAAGAAATGAATGGAAAACGTTTTCTGTGAAGAAAGATGCAGTATTGAGAACTGTTATGACGAATTTGTGAAAAATACTGCAAGGCATGTGACGATGACTCAATTTGATCCAATTTTGACTTTGCTTTGTCTTTCAAGATACTAAAACGGAGATTATTTCTGCCCATATTATTTTTCTGTGGTTTACACTACCAACTTATCAAATGAATGCGTCATTCCCGCATGACACTCTATTTTCTACACCAAAGCAGTTTATGTTCAGTTGTATTATTATGGAAGGGATAGCTTCCTGCTCCAATTTATGAGGTAGACCACTCTGATGCCGCACACATATTTTTAGATATGGGCACTTATGCTTCGTCATCGCAAAAGCACGTCAATAGTCATCCTACATGTGTTTTATGTACCTTACTCGTATTTCTGCGAAAACGGTTATCATAATGCGATCATGAATATTATAAATTTGCTGCTACCAAATCCAACTTTGTTTGTAGTAGTCGCTACTCAATACCTTTGCCACTTTCTTTGATTTTTGTAATAATTATAAAGATAATACGGGCGTAGTTTTTAGAATTATGGACTTCCTACTTGTGTCGTATCATGCTATGAACGTCTGCTAATAAAGAATAATAATAATAATAATAATGGAGCCATATAAGCACCGAGAACATTCACTTTCCAACTCCCCCAACCTCTGTTAGATTAAAGCGGTTTGTATTTGGATTTTTTGAAATGATACTGTAAACAACAAGAGAACGTTCCAGATGAACAGAAATGCGGTATACCGAGATTGCTGGGTATCTATACCTTGGAATGTGCTTACATAAAATTAAAATAAGTGTGTTTTTAGTATGTTACGAAATACCTTTCAAGCATTGTCATTTACATGGAAAAAATTTGCTTTGATAACTACTTTGGCGAACCACGCTTAAGCAACTGACACAGCATGTCAATTAAAATCTTTTTGTCTGGTTAAATATTTATCTCGGTTACACGCTCCAGGTAGTACGCCTTATAAAGACTTTCTAAGATAATGTAGCATGACAAAAATATGTTAGGAATCTAATGGCTTAATTTAAACTTACAATTAGCTATAAAAGCGGGTAATCATAATTGTTCAACTCATTTCATTGATTACAAAAAAAATTATTTGTCCCGAAAACGAAACATTCACTGTGTCTCGTGGCATACAGGTTGCAAAATGTAAGCAATTACGATGAATTTTATGTTGACTTAATTGCAAAATTGTGTCAGGCAGTCTGAAGCATCCTGCTGGTTTTTACCATAAATTAAGAAACACCTGTGCTGTAACTGGCTATGGCTGGACACTGACATTTCAATGCTTCAAGAACAGGTTAATGTTTCCTGCTACTTCACATTTACGGTTTTGTTTGACCGCGATGCAAACTTACATTTTCAGAGCACAAAAATCAACAATGGATTTGGTCGTAAAGGTGTTTCCGAGTAGGAAAATCAAATCTCCTGATACAGAAGGACAAGAGAATAGCAATAGTCAAATAACTTTGCAATTACAGAGAATCTATAGATATTTTGCAGTGATGACGATATCGCCAGTGCAAAAGAATTCGAAAGGAAATACCGCTAAAGGTGCAATAATGTGGTTCTTGTACACTATTACCAGAGGTTTGACTCTGATAAATATTGTTCATCCTGCCTACATCATTCTTAACAATCTAATAGAAGCCTGCAGTAGAAATGGAATGAGGTTTGATCCAGTTGTCTTCCTCGATAATATAATGTGGGTTACCGTCCTCGTGCCCATATTTTGGCAGGACTTTTTTATGCTCAGCAACAATTTCACAACCAGCTTTTTCAACTTGATGGAGCTTTGTGAGCAAATTTGGGAAAAAGTAGGAAATCGTTTAAGGAGCAGCTTGGAAGTGGGAAAATTGAGACACAAGAAAAATGTGAAGGTCATGTCCCTCATGCTTTATTCAAGGTAAAATGAGATACTTGAAAAGGTCTGAAAAATTGGGTTTCACGTAATATAATTGTTGTATTTTTCTCCACCAGCCTAATTGACTTGAGTACAGCAACCACCTACGAATGGTCAACAGATTCCCTTTTATTCGTCGTGTATTTTGGTGGCACTTTCGCTTCTTCATCTCCCCTAAATGCTGGACTTCAAGGGTGCATTCTGAAAATGAACGATGTGGTAATGAGCATGGCATGGGCAGTCCTACTTATATTTCCAGGGCTGATAGCATACACTCTTGAATGCATTTTGAAGGGAATGGAGAAAGCAGTGAAAGTTTCTGATGAACGCTGGAACTATCCAACAGAGGAGATTATAAGGGACTATAAGCTACTTTACTATGCAGTTAAGCAGCTTGAAAACAGTCGGTTGTCGAAAGTTCTTTTGCTATTCTATGTAACAGCCGGAATTGAGCAGACTTTCCAGTGTTACGTGGCTTTCAAAAGCATTAAAGATGGACAGGTGGAGTACTTTATGTTTTGGGATATTTTGGTAAATATTTTATGGCATAAAAGTTTAAATATAAAAACTAGATTTTATGAATATTATGAGAAAATTCTTCACAAATTGATTATTTTTTCAGCTAACTTCAACAAGAGTTTTAGCAGGATTTTCAGCCTTATCCAGGCTCGAACATGCATCATCCTCAATTATAATCTCATTAAGAAAACAACTTGGAAAAAGGTGTCGAATTAGGACCTCAACATATTGCAGAATTATGCGTGACGCGAGAAGACTCCGTCCCATTAGAATAACCATTGGGCCCTGTTTTTGCGACTCGAACCTGCCCCTGACGGGGATGTCTGTCTATTTAAGTTTTATTATTGCAGCAGCTTTGTGGCCATAGTCTGGGAGAACACGTAGCATTTGTTTGAAAAAATAATTGCTAGTCCCAGCCAGACGGTGTATCCAAAATATAACGGGTATCCTCGTGTATTTCATAATTTAGCAGTCTCGAGTTAATACAGACAATTAAGAGTGAAACTACACGTGGAAAGTTACTTTTTAGAGCTTTAGATTTGGAGTTGATTTTCTTGCAATTATCAAGGGAAAAAGAATTAATGAGATACTTTTATGAAACTCTATAGCGCGTGTGTAAATGACTTAATAAATTAGGAAACGCCGTAGGGGTTTCTCATTATTCCTTTATATGTCGTGTGTAAACTAATCGTAAGTTAAGAATCCCTTGACTTAAGTCTTTTTGCCTAACAGGGAAACTTTCTTTTTACTGCGGAGAAGAAACCTAACTATTAATAATATTGAAATACCAGTTTGTATCCACATCGAGTAATTTGAAATTTGTTTTGATGCCGACAAGCGTTCCCTGTAGACCCAATGCAAATTATGGGTTTGTGTTTTACCTGAACTTTGAATCGGTTTTAGCAACATAATATCCCATATTTGGCGTTGATTCCATTAAAAACAGATCTCGTCACAGTTAAGGTCACTTCTATAGTAAATTGTCTTGAAAAAATAATCCACTTCTCTGTGTGAAGTTTAAACGTCAGGATTTTGTGAAGGGATAAAACTGAAATAAACGACTATTTTGAAGAAAACTTTATTAACGCAAAATCGTGATGAACCTGTCGTATCTGTCATGTTTTATTACGTGGAACAGGGAAATATGCGAGAAAATATAGCTTCAACATTTAAAACTAATGGCAAATAATATGTTGTTTTTAATCCTCAGAAGTTTAAATTCATCTTTTGGTTTATACAACTTATAAATAGAGCATCAAGGATTGTTTGTATAAATTCAATTCAAATTGATTATTGGAAAATTTATAAATCCTACCTGTTTTATCTAAACAAAATCTATTATAATCTACGGATCGACTAAGCCCATTAGTAAACCGATATAGATAACATTGTTTTGTTAACTAATAAAGTTTAACATTCCAAACGCGCATTAATGTTTTTTTAAATGGTGCCCGGTAGCCAATCTATGATATTTCTGGTTTTACATGAGTTTTTCTAATTGCCCAAATTCCTAACGTTTTACAATTTGTCAGCCAAAACTATAATTTCCCATTATTTTTTCGCAACCCAGACTTTATTTGAATGGGTTTGCATAATTGAGATTAAATTATGCAACACTATTGCTTCATTTAACACGCAATCATTCTTCCACACTAAAAAATACCTTACTACTTTACCGTCATAATACAATTATCAATCTTAAAAGTCCTTTTTTGACTACAATTTCTAATTAGTTACAAATTCTCAGAAACATTCACTGAATTTGACATTTGTGAGAAAACGCCGCTCCAAGTCGACTTCGTGGTGGACAGAAACTACCACTACGACAACGTCATCAAAACGTTCAACTTCATTCTCAAGAATTTCACGGAAGAATACCAAAATCCCACCCGCCAGACTCAGAGGTGGTCATCACCGACTTCGTAGACTTTGGCCCAGAACATTGCTTCGACGTAACAGAAAGATACTACCATATGGACCAACCTTTTACATTGAACCTGACAACTTTGCAGGATAAGCCTCACGAGTACCCAGTTTGTAAGCCATGGTATTCGGAACTCCTTTGCAACCTTTAGCAATCGATTATATAGCTGCACAAAAGCTGTATCCGGATTAGACCATCATGTCTTCAGTTTTAATCTACACCAGTCGATAAACTACGTAGGAAATCCTTATTCATTGGCATTTTTTGATGAATCAGAAGAGTATAATAATGTTTTTGAGTTATCATTAAACTTACGAATACCTCAGTAGGACAAATTTGAAGACGGTACGAAATTAGGTGGAACTTGTTTTCAACGACTCCATGGCATTTCATGCTTGTATTGTCTGATGGAATTCCGATCCCCCCAGAACTGGTGCTCTTGATGTTTTCCTGCACATTTGTCAGGCTCGATGTAAAAGGTTGGTCCATATGGTAGCATTTGTCTATTACATCGAAGCTATGCTCTGGGCCAAAGTCTGCAAAGCTGGTGATGACAATCTCTTAGTCTACCGGGTGGGCTTTTGGTATTCTTCCGCGAAATTGTTTGAGGATAATATCAAGCTTTTTGATGGTTTTCGAAGTTGTAGGTTCTGTCCACCACGCAGTCAACTTGGAGCGGCGTTTTCTCACAAATGTCTAATTCAGCGAATGTTTCTGAGAATTTGTAATTAATTAGAAATGGTAGTCCAAATCGGACTGTTCAGATTGAAAATGTTTTTGAGATTGTAAGGTATTAGAGCGTCTTCTAGTAAATTCCAAGGACGATTGCGTGTTAAATGAAGTAATATTATTGCGAGATTTTGTGTAGATTTTAAAACCCCATTATAATAAAGGTTGGGTTGCGAAAAAATTATTGTGGACTGGTGCAATCACAGTTTTGGCTGACAAATTAATTGCAAAATACTAAGAACTTGGGTAATGTGAGACGTTCATTAAAACAGCCTTGAAAATATGTTTTATAAATATTTTTCCAGTAATAATTCCATACTGCCGCAACCGCATTGAGATATTCATGTATACAGCGATACATGTATACAGTTCAGGTAAGTTAATACATTTGCAGCAGGGGTCATAAGAGAATAGCTTTCTACACCTGCAGGAGCGGAAAAATGTTGGACCTGAAATTTTGTATGCGTCTACTTCAATTTAATCTATGGAGTAACATTAACGCATCCGAGTGTTAGAAAGTAAAATTTGGAAACAAAAATCGTATACGTAGCAAACCTGACATGACAATACGGTTTTAAAATTGGCATTTTGAAATGGAATCAAACCCCACTAGTAATTACTTATAGATTTATAATTACTGGAGCTGCTCATCAAGCAAAATATGTTACATATGGCGTCGTCTACATCAGACAAAAAACTGACAGGGTGGGTGGGTACCGTTGAAGCCTGCGTTACGAAGCGTTACAGGAATGTGTGGGTGGCTATAAAATTATCCAATTTTAGCATTTCGTTTGATATGATGACGCCTATGATGCTAATATAACTACCTAAATACATAATTGTAAATTGTGCATTAACATTTTTCGGTTTTAGCAACGTTTTTGGCATCTCATTACGACATATTTTAATGGTTCTTTTTAATCCTCTGCTTCAGTTGAAATTCGTCTTTCGGTCAAAACTAATTCTAGTTAGAGCATCAAAATCTACTTGTGTTAACTAAATTCTTAATTATTATTGGAAAAAGATTTGAATATTTTCAAATCATGGCTGTTTTTAATGAAGGTCTCGAATTCCCCAAGTTCTTGGTATTTCGCAATTCATCAGAAAAAAAAATTATTACGAAACCTTCTGTGAATTTTCTGCAACCCAAACTTGGTCACAATGGGTTTGCAAAATAGCAGCAGAGGTTGTGTAATATTATTTCTACATTCTCACACGAAATCGTCCTTGGTACCCACAGAAAAGTACCCAAATGCTTCACAGTCCCAATACATTTTCAATCATTCGTTGAAACGGACCTTTTTAAAATGGGCTCTAAATTATTTTTAAAAGTATTTTTTGCTCTAATATTTTTAGTTAATTACAAGTTTCCAGGAACACAGGCCGAAACCGACGTTTGTGCGGCAACAGGGCGGCAAAAAACACGGATCCAAGTTGCCTTTGTGGTTGATAGAACTTTTACCTTCGAAAGATTCCTGCCAAAGCTCGGAGATGTGCTAACAGAATTTCACGGGAGGATATCAAAGACCTTCCCAGGCTCCCAGATTGGCCTCACGAGCTTTGCAGACTTTGGGCCAGACCAACGCTACGACCAATCAGACAAGTGCTACCATATGGACCAACCGTTTACCACGAACTTGTCACAATTGAAGGAAAGTGCCAGGAAGCTAAGAGCCACATCGAATGACGATAATCCAGAAAATTGTTTGCAAGCCATGATGTTCGCAACCGCAGATAAAACGATTAATTGGACCAGTGCAAACTATGACTTCACCGGAACACGAATCCAGCGCGTAGTCATCCTGCTGACGGATTCAGACGATTTGATAAAATATGGAGCCAAGTTTAAAAATAGTCACCTACGTCATCAACCCAAAGGAGATGGGACGGATACCTGTACAAATTCACTTTACCCCAATTACGCCCTTTTATCCGCAGTTTTTAAGCGGAGAAATATCCACATCATTGCTGGTCTCGCCAGGTCGCCCACAACTCCCCCAAACATTAAGCAACTTTATACAAACCACTTTAATATCATCGGGGTTGACTACAACTTGTTCGATTTCCACTATGAAAGGCCAGAAACTCTTGCGGCCGACATTGAAAGGGCTATTTACTTAGCAGTACCTTGTAAACCACCTCCACCCACCCCAGACAATTGTGGGGTGAACGGGAGGGAAAAAACGAAGCTTCAAGTGGCTTTCGTAGTGGATAGAACTTCCTCCTTTCAAGAGTTTTTCAAGGACCTTCCAGCAATAGTCAATGATTTTCATTCGAGGATTTCCAAGACTTTTCCTGGTTCTGAACTCGCTCTCACAACATTTGGGGATTTTTGGAGACCCAATCAACGTCGATCGGAGTTGTACGATGAGACAAACCTGTGCTACACTTTAGATCAGTCTTTCACAACTAGTTTGAAAAGTCTGAACAGCAGCATTGACAAAGTTATCCAATCTACCCAATGGTTTGGTGATGATTTTCCTGAAAATTCTCTTCAAGCTGTGATGCTCACTTGTGCGGATATGAAAATAGGCTGGAATAAGCTAGACGAGGATCCTAAAGGCACAATGATTCAGCGCGTGGTTATCATGATGACGGATGCAGATGATTTGATTACAGAAGGAGCTAAGTTTGTTGATAAGGAAAAACGCCGTGGAGCCAAAGGAGATGGGTCTGACAACTGTGAAAATTCACTTTACCCCGATTACCCCCTCCTGAATAAAGTTATAAAGCAGAAGAATGCTCACGTTATCGGCGCCTTAGCGATTTCGGATGGGACGCCCAACGAGATTATGGACCTGTATCAAAATCACTTGACCCAAATTGGGGTGGACTACAATTTGTTCGATTTCCCGCTTAATCAGCCGGCCATGCTGGCAGCTGAGATGGAGAGCGCGATTTACAAAATAATTCCTTGTAAGCCGTCCCCTCCTACGACCCCTGACAATTGCGGGCCCAATGGACAACGAGAAAAGACTAAACTTCAGGTTGCCTTTGTGGTGGATAGAACTTCCTCGTTTCAAGATTTTTTCAACCGGCTTCCAGAAATTATCACTGATTTTTATGGAAAAATTTCAAAAATATTTCCCGGCTCGGAAATCGCTCTCACAACTTTTGGCGACTTTTGGAGACCTACTCAAAGAGCATCAAAACTTGTTTCGTATAATGAAGAAACCTCGTGTTACACCTTGGATCAAGCTTTCACCACAAACTTGAAGAGTTTAAATGAGAGTATTTTACAAGTTATTAAATCAAACGATTGGTTTGGTGATGATTACCCCGAGGATTCCCTATTCGCTCTGCTGCTCACCGGGGCTGATAAGAAAATCGGTTGGAATGACCTGGAAAAAGATTCAACTGGAGTGGCAATTCAACG